>CALNXI010001715.1:11264-32793 GCA_942486025.1 Porites evermanni
TAGTTTGAACCTTAAACATGAATTAAGATCGAAAAAAGTAAAGCCATTCTGTATCATGCAGACATTTCCAAAAGATATTTCTTGGTTTGCCACTTGAAAATCGTGTTTAACTTTTTGCATGAATTAAAGCAAAGGATTAGTGACGTCACTGGATGGCATTAACGGCTGGTCGATTCAGACGATATCGAGAGAGTAATAACCACTCGAAGTAATCGGATGAAAGTCAGGCTATCGGTAAAGGTTGTTATTGACTTTTCACCGCAGCAATTAGTCGAGCGCTTATATACAGCACGTTTACTATCAAAAAGCAAGAAGTATCGAGTCTGTATAACAAGTACTACTGATCAGGTTGTTTGTGTGCCTTTTGGGTGATGGTCTTGGACATAGCTGCAAAAGTATTCAAGGAGACTCTCATGGGAGAAAACAGCTGTGGCGAAAAGGCACGTTCTTCAAGCCCTCTTAGTTTGAAGTGTGACTATTGTAATAGGATGGGCCATTTTGTATATAACTTGCTCCCTTAGAAAGTCTGAGCAACACAAAACGTCCTCAAAACCTGACAGTTGGAACGAACATGTTAAAGCACTTGTGTCTAAAGCTGGCAGGCGGGTCGGTCTGTTAGCACGTGTTTGCCGTTATATCACAACACATAGTGCTAATGCCATTTTTCAATCTATGATTAGACCGCTTTTAGAGTACTTCGCTGGGGTCTGGGGGTGCTGTGGGGAAGTAAATAATGGAATTCTAGAAACTCTGCAGAAGCGCGTTGGGAGAATTGTAATTAAAACACCTAGTGGTGACACTGGGATGAAGGTTTTGAAATGGCCAAGTCTTAGGTCCAGACGCGATGAGCACATCCTAAAACTTGTAAGGAAATGTATACATGACCTGCGCCCTTAGTATATTAAGAACTACTTTTTAACAAGAACATTTGTGCCCGTTTAACCCGCCAGAGTAGTCTCTTGCATCTGCCTGCCAGAAGAACAGAAGTGGCCAAGAGATCCTTTTATTACCATGGAAGTATGGTTTTTAATAGTTATTGTAAATGTCCTTAATCTTAAAAGATCTTGTTATTAGTTCATTTGTTATATTACCTTGTACATATTTCATTATTATTATTATTATTATTATTGTTATTATTATTTACAGTCTAGTTAGTGAAGTCAGGGTTCCTATTGATAGCAGGTATGCTTTGTAAGCTCCCTGAGTGGACTACCCTGGGTAATTACTTTTGATTTTAAATAAAGGCGTCTAATACCGGTGTTCAACGGATGACTTCAGCTCGGGTAAATGACAGGCGGTGATGATAGGGAGACGTTTACGTGGCTTTTGTTGTGGTTGAGCAATAACACTAGCCTTCACAGGGGTAGCAGACCTATCTGAAGTTATGGAGCATGTAAGTTGGACGACGAGTCACACCACCTTATATCTGTTGTATTAGTTGGTTAAGGTGTTCAACCCTGGCGGTGCCACATCTTCTGTGAGAATTAATAGTCGTGGTACACTGACAGGGTGTAGATCACTACGCCTTTCCAACCAGTGGGCAGGACTTCCATCAATGGCTGATATTCTCATTGAGAAAAATCTTAGATTGCTGGGTCACGTGCATAGGATGGATAATAACAGACTACCGAAGAAGCTGTTATACTTTCAACTCAATCTGGCAATGCGTAATCAGTAGAGGCCTAGATTAAGGTTCAAATATGTTGCTAAGAGAAACATGAATTGGAGAGACATCGATCTCAACCGATGGCAGGACAGGGCCAACGACAGACCTATCTGAAGGAGATTTTTTAAACTGTGCTGAGCCCTAGAACAGTCTTAGTCGAAACGACTGACTGTGATGATTATGGATGGAATGTTTGTTTAAATAAAAACTGTTGTGTGTTAAGGAAAGAGATAATATTCGTCAACGCTAAAGCATTTATTAGCAGCTCTCACAGGACAGCACGTGAGGCAGTCAAGGAGATACAAGGTATTAAGGAATGTAGCGCGTTAGTGTATTTTATGGGTGAGAGAAAACTGGTCTAAACATAGCTTAATACGTTATGAGAGGGTTTTTGTTTTGAGAATTGCGGATTGGGAAAGGTTTATTGGAGTCATAATAGTAGTTTAGATTGCATTAGTAGACAAATAATGGAGCAGTAAAGGCGCTGGGGCGCTGATCAATCATTTTACCATACCTTAATACAACTGAGCATGAATATGAATGTTGATATACACCTAATTAACAGGTTTAACGTGGGTTGTCAATCGGTTTCACGTGCGATTACGTTAACTTCTGATAATGAATATTGATTTGGCGTGGAAATCGTTGATTCTTGCTCAGTTTTCAGCATAGCCACGCAGAGGCGAACGGCCCCCCTTCCCTCCCAGAACATCGCGTGGGTCGTATTACTAACTACCCCTAAGCCAAGCTGTCCAACATCTACCTGCGAAGAGCCTGGGTTGCAATGTGACTCGTCGGACGCCTGACACAAAAATCTGTCGCGGTAGAAGGTCCAAAAGAGTTTTTAAATCGCTCTGCCTTAACGTTAAGAACACGTATTTCTCTGAGTCACTCATCTCGATATGGTAAAACTGCTGTTTGACTACTCGCTACTCGATATGAATTGACCAAAAACCATGTTTTAGAATTCAACCTCAAACAATACGAGGCTTTTGGGAATGAGCATCTTTAGAGAATTCAATTAAAGATTTTTCAAGCATATTGCTTTTGGAAAGCTCACACGTGAAATAATAAGCATGCTATTTACCTATTCATCTGGGGTATGTTCACCTGGTGTCGTACCAGGTGAATATATCGCATACCCCATTGTTCCAGTTAAACAACCCTTACGTAATTGTTCTTCAACAGTTTTTTCATTGTTTTAGGTTTTGTCCTCATTCTTGTGAAACCCAATAGACGAGTTTTAATTTTGGTGCAGCGAGGTGTTTTTAAAAAGGAAAATTGGTCATAGAATCGAACCGCGGCAAACGAAAGTAAATATATAGCAGCAAAAAAGAACATGATTGCGAATAAATGCCAAGAGGATGAGGAATAAATCTTTGAAAGTAACCTGAGATCAGGTCCAATTTGAGCGGTTCTCATACATTCTCTACAACGGCGCCGGAATGTAATTTTCAAAGCGAAACGAAAGTAGAGCCTGATCTCAGGTTACTTTGAAAGGAATATCGATGACATATTTAGGAATTGTTGGATGAGGCTTACCATGATCTGTTGAATTATGCAGATCGAGGAGCCGGGGTGTGGTTAGCGTATTTATTATACACTTAAAGTAACTCTTAGTTTAAAACGTGCTTACTTCCTCTGGTGTCTTGAGTACATTACAATTTTTCTGTTCTTTTGTAAATTTGGGGTACAAAGGATGTTAGGTCTAGCAGGGATATTCTTTGCCAGCTGGACGCAAACAGCTTAGCTAACGCAACCGGACGTTCTCGATTAAGGCTTCTCGGTTTCCGTCACTTTTTTTTAGCGATTACCCGCCATCATATGCCCCACCTAGCCTTATCCTACGACAAAGCTCTAGCTTCGTTAGACCTAGAATCATCACTAGTGGTTCATCATCAGCGCCTGTGTCAGTCCCTTTTCGATGAATATCTTAGAGGACAGAGATCACCGTCTCGATCACATACTGCATACTCGACTCGCATACCCGTCTCGCATAGTTACACCCTCAGGCATGCCAGGAATTATCTTATTAATTCCCAATGCCTCCGGGTAAACTCACTGGAATAGCCATCAGCTTTTTTAAATAAGACTTTGTTCGTAGTTTATGTATATGTATTCTTTAGAATTAACTTCTCTAAACTCGATTTTAATCTATGCGTTTTCTATAATTTACTAGTTTTTATATTTTATATGTTTATACGTAATTTAACCTCTGGCTGCGATGACTATGCCGATAAAGTATCCATCTATCTCCATCTGTCCATAGCTAGTGGATAAATATTCAAGCTTTATTCTTCTTAACGAACTTTAATATCACGGTTTAAGCCCAAGGGACGTTCAGCCAACCCTCTTGTATAGTAGGAGGGGTTTGAATTTCGCCGTACGCTGGAGCACAGGCGAACCAAACTTTATACATGCTTTTTTGGCTTTGAAGGGAAATTCACTACAATACAGAAATAAACTTTGATCATTCCAAGCAGGGGCTTGCATGAGTGTCGATTTCCTGTGTGAGTTGGGCTAGTTGTTGTGTATATACGTGTATCTAGAATCTAGTTAAGAAACGACAGGGTCTTGAAATGCATCGCTTACTTTTCAGTTTCATGTGGGTCAGTAATGAACAATACCCTGAAAAGTCCTACATACTCAGACGGCTTCTATGCTGGCAACATGAACTGCATCTACAATCTTTCGATTCCAGATGGTAAGGAGATGAGAGTGAAGTTTCAAAGTTTTGACCTGGCGTCAGATTCAGAATGCAGGTAAGAATAAATACGTTTAGCTTTTCTTATCTGGAGTTTAATATTGAGTTTGCCGGTCGAAAACTTAAAAGCATAGAAAAACGTTTACAAATAGGTTCTTGTAAAATAATTTAGTCGCACCGACTCTCACTTTGATCTTTTCGTTTAAGTCAGCTACTGACCCTTGATGCCTGATTGGTGGATATTTTAACAATTACGAGAATCGGTATGATAAACTGTTATTTTGGCATCTAGCGAGGAGAATGTGTGAGGGTATATTTGTTACTGTACAGCAACTTGTATTGAAAGAGATTTTCTCGTAGGATCGATTATTTGAAAATAACGAATGGTATCAAAGAAGCTCGATACTGCGGTGACCAGCACAGTGTAAGAGACCTTCTTGTATCAGGAAACTACGTTGTATTAACATTCCACTCGGACTGGCTGCTCGAGAACAAGAAAGGATTTGAAATACTCTTCGTTGAAGAAAAAGGTAACAGCTTTATATTTAGGGCCATTTATACGAGGAAAAAGAAGACGCGCTTAAAGTAAGACGCGAACTTTACCGTTTAAACGGCACATTTTGTCTGAAATAAGATAAGACGCGTCTTATCTAAGGATAGCCCTTAACACCTGTTCTTAGATAAGACGCTCTTGGCAGAGTCGCGTCTCATCTCAGACGAAATTAAATGTGCCGTTTATATGGAGAAGTTCGCGTCTTATTGAGGACGATGAGGACGAGTCTTATGTAAGGCGGACGCTTCTTATTTTCCCTCTTATAAATGGCCCTAATTGCTCCACCTCCACCTCCACTTCCTCCACCGCCTCATTCCGGCCGGGGAATGGATAACGAGACACACCCGCCCAGAACTTTTTTTTAACCCTGTACAAATTCCACCAGATCCGAGGATCTTTTTTTTTTTTTTAAGAATAATAGCACAGTGGAACAATCTCCCTTCATCAATTTTCTACTGGATACCTCTTTGCGGGCGACAAGAGGAACCCGCAGACTATTCTTGGTTGGCAGCCCTTTATAAACTGTATAACAAGTGTTCTGAAATATTCATGAAATGAAATGTAATATATTCAGTTTACGTAAGTTGTATAAGAACACGAGGTGTTAAGAATATTTAAATAAATCATTCAGTCCTCAACTGTCGAAGTACGAACATGGTACTCCGAGCCCTTTCACAGGAAAGTTAGTATAATAATGTCGGACGCTGTGAATAACGGTAAATAATGTCGGACGGTGGAGAAACAGAAACGGTTGAAAAATTTCTACTATTGGAGAAGAAAAAAACATCGGTAAAGCGCAGAGTGACTCAAGCAATTAAGGAAATCGATGAAGCAGTTCAATGCAACAAGAGACAGTCGCTAGAACTCTGGGTGTCGAATTTAGAAAGCCTTGATGAAGATCAGAGCTTAAGTCTTTACAAGGCCATATAAAAGAGTACATAAGTGACGAGGATTACGAAACTTTGATATATTGGCGGGGAATTAAACTAATGAATTTGGGTTTTCCCCAGTGTAAAACGAATTCAGGCGAAAAAGACAAGGTTTCGACGGTAAAAAGCCAAACTGAAACGCACTTTGGAGAAACATATCGCGCGACATAACAGGACAGAAAAAATCGTTTGCGAAGTGAGACGGAATGAAAATTCTGAAAATTGCCCTTTTATGTGGATTTTCCCTCGTATTTTGAAGCTACTAGTCCAAATTGCTTCAATGTTTTCTGTAAAATACTTTAGCAGTCAACAAACTATTGTTGAAGAGGAAATACAGGAAGTGGAACTGAGATTTTGTCGTGCGCAATTTACAGGCACGGTCATGCACCTGGCACGGTCCGTCACACAATAGGAGAAAAGACAGGGTATTTTTATGGAAGGGTATCCAGAAAAATATCATTCCTTACTATTTCTCCGCATTCTCAATTAATCCACAACCACGACGCATTAGTCTACGCTCCCATAGGAGCGTCTTTTTAATCCATGTTTCATCACTGCTTGTTTTATTAATCCATGTTTTATCACTCCACGTTTTATTAATCCATGTTTTATCAATCCAGTCCATGTTTTACCAATCCAGTCCAGTCCATGTTTTATCACATGCCATACAATCGGCGCGTAAGGCAGATGTAGAGCGTTTTGTCAACAACAAGAGACCACCGATTGGAAACAATCTCTTCATTACGGCGCTTCGGGATTCGAAACAAATTCTGCAAATATAAAGTTACCAAAAATTCCCCTACCGAAATTTACGGGTCAATCGTCGATTGAGTGGGTCAGTTTTTGGGACCAATTTACAGCAGCAGCAAATGAAAATCAATCGCTTCATGATGTTCAGAAGCTCGCGTATTTAAAATCATTTCTTTTGGGTCCAGCTGCCGAATCAATACAAGGATATACGTTAACTGAAGATTACTATTCGTTGGTTGTGGAATTTCTAAAGAAAAGATTCGGCAAGAAGCGTCTTATAATTCAAGCCCATATGGACGCGATAATCGATCTGTCGAAATTTGACACTATGGAAAATAACGAAGTGCGGAGTTTCCTAGACACCTTGAAGTCCAATTTGCGATCAGTAGTCCCTCTCGGAGTTCAAACTGAACTTCTCGCACCTCTTCTAATGCCATTGCTTATGAGGAAAATGCCGAAAAAGGTAATTGAAAAAATTCAAGTTCAAGATCAAAGATGTAGAGGAATTTTCTCTTAAAACGTATCAGGAGTTATAATAATAATAATGATAAAACTTTAATAGTAACAACTTCAACGGGCTTTTCAGAAACTATTTACAAATGAATGTGAATAAGCTTAATAAAAGAGTGATACAGTAAAACATCCTCCATGTGTTAAGTGTTAAAGAAATAACCTACTCAATACGTTATGATAAAATGACAAAAGTTTCACACATGTCCAATATACACAAACAGATACGATTCGTCAAACCGATGGTCCATTGGTACCAATTCGTACGATTGGTACCAATAGAAAAGGTTGTCAGTCCAAATAGTTCCATTGGTGAACAAAAACAGGTCGAAATACAAACTTGTCATGAGAATTCTTCGTTCTATCAGCCATCTATATAAAACAAGTTCGCTTTTATTCCAAGTAGAAACGCGCTAATAGTTGATATGGATATTCCCCGTTCTATTAAAATTAATAGGGCACAACAAGTCAATGCCATACGACGAGCTGCTCACTACGGCTAGCATGACATCCTTATATTGTAGGCGCTTACACCAGGCGTTAATACTTCTTTTTAAATGCTTAAATGGTACGGGACCTACTTATATTGGAAGCCTTTTTAGATACAGGCATACACCGTATAGGCTAAGAGGCGAGGGCTTGAATTTGGAATTACCTAATTTTAATCTTAAATTTAGTAAGAATTCTTTCACTTATTCATTAACTAAGTTATGGAGCAGTTTGCCTTCTCAAGTGCGTCTTTCAAGTGATGCTAATTACTTCAGAAGTAAATTGCACGGTTGTAGGTTTTTAGAACGTGTCTTATAGTGCACGATTGTAGCTTTTAACTGTTTCTAGAACGAGTATTATAGTTTTCCTAGTCACGTTTTTAGTATGTGGCTTTTTGGTCGGTTTTAGCTTTTTATATTTTATGTTTTTATTACCAAGTTTTTTATATGTATATATTTATTGAGTTGTTTTTTTTAAATTGAATAATATTATATAGCTGTAATTATTATAGATTTTATTTATTCACGTTCGTATTTTGAACGACTTTTTTAGCTCTTTGACGTAACGTGTTAAAATAAATGATTGATTGATTGATTGATTCTATAAGCCAACCACGCAAAACAATTTCACTCTCACACAAAGTAGAAACGCGCCAAAAGTTACAAAGCGAGGTCGAACTAGCGCTAATAGTAATTGCCAACAGTTTTAATATAGCGAGGTCGAAATACACACATGCCATGTGTATTCTTCGTTCTATAAGCCATTTATGCAAAAAAAATTCGCTTTTACACCAAGTAAAAATGCGCTATACACAAACAGATACGATGCGTCAAACCGATGGTCCATTGGTACCAATGGTAGGATTGGTACCAATACAAAAGGATGTCATTCCAATGGTTCTGTTAGTTAATATGCATCTCATTAAGGGAACTTAGATTATTTTCGCCTGTGACCTAGCTGGGTACAGGGCAATTCCGATGGTCCGTTGGTATCAATGGTACGATTTGTACCTATAGAAAATGATTTTGCATAGATGGTTTATATAACAAAGAATACACATGTTTGTATTTCGACCTCACTATATTACTAGTTATAGCTATCGCTAAGTGCCAATCAAGCAAAGATTTTACCTACTATATAAATGCGCGCTGTTGAATTTGTGTAGAAATGTTGTGAAATACAGTAATTAATGAAAAAATAGATTGAACTTAATTCGATTGCATTGAAAATAGTGCAAACTTAAAGCAAGGGGCACACATACACCAACCCACGGCATGCGCACAGCCATGTCACGCGGCCAGTGGCAGCGTGGCAAAGCCGTTGCCGTTGAAGCCTGAACGGGGAAAACTCGCGTTCCAAAAGCCCCTTACTGCCGAGGTGACTGCAACCCACGGCCAGGCCATCACCTTATGCATGTGCGCGGCCATATCACGAAGGCAGTGGAAGGATGGACAGCTGTTTCGCCCTTACTTGGGCTCATCAGCAAGGCAGAGCCGCTGGTCAGTGCCCGGGAAAAACCCGTGTGTGCTTTTTTCGTATTTTGGCGGTCCAAGGGGCGTGGTGTGATGCCCCAAGGCCATGAAAACAAAGGGAACAAAATGATCTGACAAAAAGAAAAACAAAACAACAACAAAAAAAAACTAGGGTAACCTACAGGGTAAAAAGAACGCCAAAATGGAAGGGGGCACCTCCATACGGAGTCAGCCCGCCAACTTCGCCAGGGAATCGAACCCCGCCTCCCGACTAGTTGAAATACTACTTAACGACCATATACAGTATAAAAGACAAAAAGACAAAAAGGAAAGAACACACACACTCGAGCCACACTCACTCAGGCCTATCTGAAGAAACGAAACCATGGTAAAACCAACAAGGGCAACCGAGGGGAGCAGTGAGAAGGGAGACACGCTCACTCAAGCAAAGTCAACTCAGAGCCCAAGAAAACCGTAGTACAGCCAACGAAGGCACCCAGGGGGAGCAAAGAGAGGGAAGACACACACACTCAAGCAAAAAAAAAAAACAGAGCCAAGAGGACCACAGTACAGCCAACAAAGGCGACCGAGGGAGACACACTCGAACAACACTAAGAAAGACAGAAATGAAAAGACTCACCAACGACCTTACAGATACGGCCATTGCCTCCCCGTTGTCGTGGCAAAAATCCGCGCCCCCTCCGAGACCGAAAACGTTTAATAATTAAGCAGAGGTAAATAGAAGGACAGGCGACCCTTGATGCTATCGATAAGACCCTGTACGGCACTTGGAGGTTTGGACCGAAAACGATAGTCATTACTTTGACACCAGACAAAAAACTTAAGTAAGGACAGAAGATAACAGAACACACGAGGGACACACAACAGCTCATCACTAATGAAACCGAAAAGAACATGACGCACGGTAATAGCTGGTGCCAGAGGAGAGGACAGAAAGAATAGTGACTGAATCCAATCCAGACCACTTTGGGCCAGGGCACGGTGGAAGAACAAATTCTCAAGCGTCTCATCAGACTGACCACGGAGACAATCCGGAGGGACATTCAATCCGAAAGAAACAAGACGGTGAGCAGTGAAAAAAACACCGTGGGCAACTTTCCAACAGAGATCAATGGGTTTCCTGTCGAGAGGCATGTAAAACAAAGTCTTCCAGGTAGAATCCCAGTCTAAGACACCATAATTTGAGTTAAACTTCACCACACAGTAAGGTTGCGCAGGATTCAAAGACAAGAAAAGCTGATAGCAGGATTTGCAGGTCAAGGAGTCGGCCCTGANCAGTACAGCCAACAAAGGCGACCGAGGGAGACACACTCGAACAACACTAAGAAAGACAGAAATGAAAAGACTCACCAACGACCTTACAGATACGGCCATTGCCTCCCCGTTGTCGTGGCAAAAATCCGCGCCCCCTCCGAGACCGAAAACGTTTAATAATTAAGCAGAGGTAAATAGAAGGACAGGCGACCCTTGATGCTATCGATAAGACCCTGTACGGCACTTGGAGGTTTGGACCGAAAACGATAGTCATTACTTTGACACCAGACAAAAAACTTAAGTAAGGACAGAAGATAACAGAACACACGAGGGACACACAACAGCTCATCACTAATGAAACCGAAAAGAACATGACGCACGGTAATAGCTGGTGCCAGAGGAGAGGACAGAAAGAATAGTGACTGAATCCAATCCAGACCACTTTGGGCCAGGGCACGGTGGAAGAACAAATTCTCGAGCGTCTCATCAGACTGACCACGGAGACAATCCGGAGGGACAGTCAATCCGAAAGAAACAAGACGGTGAGCAGTGAAAAAAACACCGTGGGCAACTTTCCAACAGAGATCAATGGGTTTCCTGTCGAGAGGCATGTAAAACAAAGTCTTCCAGGTAGAATCCCAGTCTAAGACACCATAATTTGAGTTAAACTTCACCACACAGTAGGGTTGCGCAGGATTCAAAGACAAGAAAAGCTGATAGCAGGATTTGCAGGTCAAGGAGTCGGCCCTGAGTAACGTGGTTTCAGCAGAACCAACAATCAGGCCAGCCTGAGACAAGGAGCCGTGAAGGGCAGTCCAAGCACGCAAGAGCGCGTGATAGAAAGCTGGAAGGTCCGAAGCTTCCAAGAGGAAAAGAGATGGGGTAGCAAGCACAGTTTGGGGGTCAACCCCTAAACAGTCAAAAAGCCAAAAGGTCATCATGTGGGCCCACGCATTCGGGGCAGTAGCATAACGACGGACCCACTGAGCCAAAAGTGCATGAACCTTGTAACGGACGGACACAACGCCAAAACCTCCTTGACGAGTAGAATGGTGAACTACATCTCTGGTAACCAAGTCACGTTTGTTGCTCCAAAAGAAAGAAAAGACAAGAGTGTTGAGCTCGGATGCAACCAAATCAGGCATAGAAATAAGGGAGGCTATGTACCACACTCTAGAGAGAGCCAGAGCATTGACAATTAGCGCTTTTCCAGAGTACGATAGAGATCGGCTATGCCAAGAATTTAGACATTTCTCGACGGCTTTAATTCGAGGCCGTCAGTTATTCCTCCTGCAGGTTACTATTACCAAGATAAACACCAAAAAGCTTTATAAAGGCAGTGGTCCATTTGATAGGAACGGGTGCATCTTAACGGCCACTCCAGGAACCCAACCAAACTCCCTCGCATTTGCCAAGATTAAGCTTGGCACTAGTGCCTTGTTGGAAACGGCCATAAACCGAGAAGATCGCTCTAGTGGCGCGATCAGAGCACGAAACGGCGGACGTGTCATCAGCATACAAGGACAGTACAGTAAGGGGAGAAGAAAGACCAGGGAGGCGCAGAGCAGTAATATCAGGATGACAGCGGACGTTCGCAGTCAGCACTTCCATGGAGAGAACATACAGAAGTAAGGACAAAGGACAGCCTTGACGCACCCCACGGAAAGGCTTGAAAGGACGAGAGGTGTAATCATTGACAAGGACGGAGCTGCGAACATCCGTGTAAAGAAGCCTGACCCACCGGATAAAGCTGTCACCAAAGCCCATTTTAGCTAGGGTGGTGAAAAGGAAAGGCCAGTCAACACGGTCGAAAGCCTTCTCCTGATCCAGAGAAAGGAGAGCTACTGGCAGGTTATACTCATTTGCCAGTTCAAGTACATCGCGTAAAAAGGCGATGTTCTCGCCGATATAGCAACCAGGCACACCACAAGTCTGACCAGGAGCGACAACCGTAGCAATAACTTTCAAAAGACGGCCAGCCAGAACACGAGCACAGAGCTTGTAATCATCATTAAGAAGACTAATAGGTCGCCAGTTCTTATGGTCTAGGCGACCTCCTTTCTTGAAAATCAAGGCAATGAGCGCCTCACTCTGAGAGAAAGGCGGGAGACCATCCTCCAGAGAGGCATTGAAAACATTAACAAGATCCCCACCAAGCAAATCCCAGAAAGCAACACGAAATTCCAATGGCAAACCATCAGAGCCTGGAGACTTGCCCTTAGCCATGCCAAGGAGAGCAGCATGAGCCTCATTAGGCGAGATTGGACCGTCACAAGAAGCGGCATCATCAACAGAAAGAGAGGCACTGAGACAGTCAAGAAGATCTGACTGGACCCCAAGATCGACAGGGCAGGCCGTAAAAAGGTCTTGATAAAAAGAAGCGCAGGACTCGTAAATACCCTCAACATCCGTGACAACCACCCCATTGGAAACACGCATTGCGGAAACCCAACTTTCAGTTCCTCGCTTCTTTTCTAGCCTTAACAAGAAGCGACAGAGGTTTCACACTCCTCAGCCCACTTGACACGGGAGCGAACCCGCGCTCCCTCAGATACAACCCTATCATTAATTCTGCCCTTCAGCTGACAAGCAAGGGCAGAAAGGACAGAGCGCGACAGAGAACGTTCATTATGAGCACCACTACAATGGTGGACCGCAAGACCTTTGATATGTTCCTTGCCTCGGTCCCACCAATCCTGAAGAGATGAAAATGACGGCTTACGCGACCTCTGTCTAGGCCAGAAGTCACTAACAGTTTGTAGAAAGACAGGATCCCAGTTTCCATCTGCCAGGGCCACGAGGAAAAGATTCAGGGATAGAGAAGCCGAGAAAAACGGCATTGTCATCAGAGAAAGGACGTGGAACAATAGAACAGGAAGACACAAAATGAAACCAATAGACGGGAAGCCAATAAGGTCGATGTGGGAGGACAAGGAACCATCGTGTTTCAGCCAGGTGTAAGAGCGAAGATCGGGATGGAGATGGCGCCAAACATCCAAAACACAGAATTCCCGGAAACGTAGCTCCAGTGAGACAAGGCTCTCACGTAAGAGCCCCGACGATCTCTGGCTCTGTCAAAAACAGCATTAAAGTCACCACCTAGTATCGTGGGAACAGATGGATCAGTAAAGTGCAGATATGAGGTAAACAATTTGTCGTGCTCAGGGTTCCGGTTAGGTGCATAGAGTTGACAAAAGAAAAGCTGGGGCGGTACAGAAGGACCCTGCCACGAGAGTGACCAGTATCAGGGACCGTAACAGTGAGAAAACCAGAAGAGGAGAACCATGAAGAGGCCTCAGCAGCATCAGTAACATGAGTCATTTGGACACACACGATATCACATGACAAATGGCCTAGCCACTACAATAAACCAGCCCGCTTAATGGGATCACTGATCCCATTATCATTGGGTGTTAAAAAATTGAATGCAACTGTTGGGAGGGGGGGGGGGGGAGAACAAGGGATCAAGCCCCGCAAGGGAAGCACCCCGGGGAAAACCACCCCCTTTTGTTTTGCTGGAAACAACTGGCGCCAAAACGGCTTTCCTAAACAGGGGTTGGAGAACGGGGGACTGCCGAACACTAGCAGCCCCCACGAAACTTTTGCCTTTACCCAAAAGAGCTCCGCAAGGGAAGCACTCCGGCGAAGACCACACCCTTTTGGTTTGCTAGCAACAACTTGCGTCAAAACGTGCTTGCTAGACAGAGGCTTGAGAAGCGGGGACTGACGAACACTAGCAGTCCCACGCGAACTTTTGGCTTTAGCGCAAAGGCTACGCTCCTCATAGCGAGGCTCATTTTGACGAGAAGGAGGGGAAGTGAAGGAGGAGAGGACGTATCCTTGGGGGGCTGTCGCTCTCATCCATAGCATCAGCAGAGTCGGAGGGAGGATCGGAGAAGATAGAGATGAGTGATAAAGAGGAAGAAGAGTCCTCAAAAGACTCTATTCCATCAGAACTGAGGTCAACCTGACCCTCATCGATGACCTCAATTAAAGCCCGTCCACTAGTTTCCGCATCAGCACCAGCCATTACATCAACATACTCCATCTCAGCAACATTTTCAACAACAGCAATATTAGGGTTGATAGCATTAACCTCATTCAATCCTCCACTACTTTCATTACTTTCATTAACAGTACTATCATTGACTTCATTTGATCTTTCAGTACTACTACTATTATTACTTCATTTACTCTTTCAGTACTATTTGCACTACTGTTATTAATAACTTCATTTGATCTTTCATTATTATTTTGCACTAGTATTATCATTAATAACGTTTAATCGCTCATTACTAATATTACGTACTGCAGTACTTTCATTATTTCCTTTACTAGTAATTCCACACAATTCAGCAGAATTGGCAAGAAGAGAGTTAAACTCTTGCCTATGGGTAAAACAAATATTGAAAGTAGGGGTTGGAGCAGAATTACTCCTTTTGGCAGATGAGCCTTGTTTTCCACGACTCTTTTAGAAGCCCTTTGGTTGGACTCTGCCTCAGAAGAATCACCGCTGACAGGGACTAAGTCCTGCAGAATCGACTGACTCTGCAGTAGATTGAGCTCGTTATCGTGAAGAAACTGAGAGTCAGAAGAATCACGAGAGACACTGGCCTCCGCAGACTACGAATATGAGGCCAGGGGAGGAAAATCCGCAGAGTCTCCCGCTGGCCCGTGAAAGGTACAATTCCGAGCCAAGTGTCCGGTTTTCCCACAATTTCTGCACTTGTCCTTGTTAAGGCAGTTTGCCGACCTGTGGCCCTGAACGGCACAAAGATTTGCAAACAAGGGGTTGACCACGATACCACAAACGACACAAATACCCGTCCACCATCCGATATCGGGGTAATACCCCAGATAAGGCAACATCGACAAGCCTGGTACCATTAAAGATGATTTGATTGGAAAGAAAAGTCTGCTTTTTGACAGACTTGACTGCACCATGGGCCTCGAAAGCAACCTCGAAGGATCTGTTATCCTCCTCGAAAGAAAAATCGAAAACGTGCATAGGGAGGCTACCCCCCAAAATAGAGCACCATAAAACGAAAAGATGCCGTTTTCCGAAAACGATTTGGCCGCCCGAAAGTGCTCCGGAGAGGCGAAGGTGACACGAACGACCTCGTACGCAACCTGGACAGCCTTGACGTCATGACGGGCAAAAGCACGAAGAACTTCGGTCATGATCTCGTCTTTGGTTTTGTCAGCCAGCTTGCCGCTGACCTGCAAACTAATAGTTTTTGGTAGGCGCATGATAACAACAGCGAAGAAGCAAAAAAGCAAAAAGCGAAAAAGCTAAGAAGGAGAAAACGAAAAAGCGAAAAGGTAAAAAAGGGCAAAGTGCAAAAAGCAGATTAGAGTCGAAAGACGCTAATCCACCAGCAAAAATGAAAATATAACAATTGGTGAGGTAAAGACACCAATTGTATGAAAAAGGACAATTAGTGTCGGAAACACTAATTGAAAATACAAAAATAGAAAATTAGAGTCGAAAGACGCTAATCGACACAACAAAAGGAAAATATAACAATTGGTGGCAGAGAGACACCAATTGTAAGAAGGAGGAAAATTAGTGTCGGAACAAAAAAAAGAAAAAAGAAAAGGAACAATTAGTGGCCGTAAAACCCTAATTATGAGAAAAAGAGGCAATTAGCGTAAAAACGCTAATTGCAGGAAAACCAAGTGATTGGCATCCAGATAACGCCAAATACTCACAAAACAAAGCAAAAACTATTACAATAAACTAGAAAAAGTAAGTAAAAGAGACAAGAAAAAGGAAAAAAAGCTAACCAAAACGTTAAGCCCAAATGAAGGCGTAGCAAAACGGATAAGAGGTGAAGACCACTTACCAAGCGTGTTCAAGTTGATTAGACCACCAAGTAAGAGAAGTACTCCAAAACCACGAACAAATAGGAGCCGTGGTCCACAAGGAAACACACTCGCCTCGAAAGTCGCAGCAATACACAAGGACGGGAATCTAGTCCCAAACAGGTAGAATTCCGCGACGCGAGCCTGGGGAATAACCGTGTGTAAAAGACACTTTCCTGCCGAGGCGAGTCCTTTAAGTGCCAGCTCCACACAACACATGTGGGAGATGTTGGCTGAGAACCGCAGGGCAGTTCTCCCACGACATGCGGGAAGGCGGATCAAGGGGATCATGGCGGATCATGCGTTTGGTGTATGTGTGTCCCTCGCTTTAATTTGTCTTTTGAAAATGGTGAACTAAACTGATCTACTGCATAAAGAATTTGAAATCCCGAATTTAAGCAGCAAATTTTTCGAGATATTGAAGTTTGTGTTTTTGTCCGAAGTTGCACACAAGTCGTTTTGCGTAAAATTAAATGGTGTTATAAGCAAACTTAACATTCTCGAAAAATCATATTAAAGTCCGCGAATATTCAACGTACAGACTTATATTTGGTCTCTTTTTAAAGCTGAAAAAATTGATGGTGCGTCAATGAAGCCTTCCGAATAGGCCATTTCCGAGTTCCCTGGGCCTCTGTTTCAAAACGAAGGTAGGGGCTCAGCCTTTGATATGAAAATCATTTTTCATTCTCATAAAAATATAATTCATTTTCACAAGAACGGTTGTGCACCTAGCCTCATTTTGAAAGTGAGGGTTTTCGGAACTCGGAATTGGTCTATTATTTTGCTTCAAAGACAAAAAAATTTCGCTGCTTTATTATTTTACTTAGCGGCATGCAGTAAAAAATTCCAGCGGGCAGATGCGACAGATATCGCGTAGGTTGGAAATGATCCACCCGACGATTGGTTGAAGACGGATGAGCACGGGATTCACAAACACGCACACGGCTCGTGGATTCTCTGATCTGTATCACGTCTTCGCTCGAAAACAATGCATTCTCTGTTCTGCATTACGTCGTGGTTGCCTTACATTACTCTATGTTACATTGATTCGAGATTTTTTCTGCCCCTGGAACAATCGCGCACGGATCTATTAGGCTGCCGCCTCGCAGCCTCGCGTCTTCGCGAGGCTGCTCGTTGGCAATAACTGTTAACAATTACTATTAGTGCTAGTTCGACCTCGCTTTGTAACTATTAGCGTGTTTCTACTTTGAGTGAGAGCGAAATTGTTTTGCGTGGTTGGCTTATAGAACGAGGAATATTCATAATAACTATTAGCGCGTTTCTACTTGGAGTAAAAGCGAACTTGTTTTGTGGGAGATTGCTGATAGAACGAACAATTCTCATGACATGTTTGTATTTCAACCTGTTTTTATTCACCAATAGACACACATGTCCAATATACACAAACAGATACGATTCGTCAAACCAATGGTCCATTGGTGCCAATGGTAGGATTGGTACCAATAGAAAAGGATGTCATTCCAGTGGTTCTATTGTTGAAGATGCATGTCATTAAGGTGACTTAGATTATTTTCCCATGTGACCTGGCTGGGTACAGGGCAATTCCGATGGTCTATTGGTACTAATGGCACGATTGGTACGAATAGAAAAGGATGTCATTCCAATGGTTCTATTGGTGTCCTTGCGACTCTGTGGGATTCGAACACGATATTATGCACAAATTCCCAGACGCTCTATACAGAAGGTTTAGTGCGTCTGCGACGCAGGCAAATAATCAGTGGCCTCTCTGAAATCATCTTTCGAATTGCTGCTCTTTGGGAAAAATATACAGAGCTTGTAACTAATTAACAGAGCTCTGAAGAAGCCCCGTTAAGTTCTAAAATTGTATTTTATATGGAATTTTTAACACTTTTTTTAGCATTGAGCGGAAGGGTAGCAAAAGCGTGTTGAGAAATCTCACCTATAATAATTCAGTTGCTTTTGGCAATTTTCTGCACGTGTGCATATCACCTAAAGTCAGTTCTGATTATAGTTAAAAACTTGTACGATGCAGGGTTAAATTCTGCCAAACTGTGAGGTATTTGAGGTATTTTCCTTTTATACTGTGAACTTACAGAGTCTTTTTAGAATTTTTATGTAAATATTTGTGACGTAATTTCACCGCTAAAATGACTTTTTTTTTCTTTGGGAACAGGTTTGTCCATAACAAGCATAAAATGTTGATTACGATAAAATCAACTACCAGCTTTTACCAAAAAATGCCTCTGGATATGTTTTTGACCTGTGTTTTTCAAATTCTCGCCCTGTCTACATGGCATCATTTAGTTTAGGAACTGTTGAGCAGTTCACTTCGAAGGGACAGCTTGTGAAGTCAGCTTGAATCTCCAGTTTTTTGTCATAAAGATATGAATAAAAAATATAGATTTCGTTTATATGACATTAGCATCTGTGGTCTCTTCTCCATCTGATTTAAGTAATTTCCTTATGCAACTTTTCTTTTGATAGCTATTTTCCAAGTTAATTTTTTTTTATTCCTTTCACCTTGTTCATAACAGGTAGCAAGGAACGTGATTATTTAACCTCTTACAAAATAAACATATTTCTTTTCGTACTCCATTCTACAAGTTTCTAAACTTTCTAGGTTCTCAGCAGTTAGTGTTTCTGGGACTTTTTCTCCGCATTTCTAAGTGTAGGCACTCATATAATGGTCCAGTTGGTTAAGAAAAAAAGAGCTATGGAAGGGTTGTATTCCGACTCCCTAGTTTAATTGTTCTTCAACATTTTCCGAACCTTGTAAACACATTGTAATTCATTTTTAATGCGAGAATGTGTCGATTAAACATCTTAATTATTATTATTATTATTATTATTATTATTATTATTATTAACCTCTCATAAGCTCCTATAGTTTCTGTTAGTTAGTTTCTGTTAGTTCTCCTCGCCCCCCTTTTTTTCTCTCCTTCCTTTATTTTTTGTAATTATTGTGTGGCAAATAAAATAAAATAAAACAAAAAATAGGACAAGGAATAAATCTTTGAAAGAAATGTCGACACATATTTAGCAATTGTTGGATGAGGCTGAGTTTTATCTAAAGAATTATGGAGATCGAGGAGGGTGTGGCCGAGGAGGGGAACACTGTATTAGCTTATCTATTATTCATTGAAAATAACTCTTATTAGTAAATACACACTCAGTGATCTTGGTGATTTAAGCAATCTGATTGGTTCGCTATCTCGGGCTATTCAACAATATTCACCTTCTAGGGAGTGGATAATGTGTGAGCTCGGTGTTTTTCCCATTTTTTTAGAGAACGACTTTTCAAAGTCGACAAAATCCTAGGGCTGACTTTTTTTAAGGCAAGAAAAGACTTGGAAAGATTCAATACGGCGTTTTTCAGTTTACTGTAGCTGAGTTTTGTGCTTGTTGGATTGTTTACAACTCCCGTGTATTCGCGTAGAAGAAGCCGTTTCGTGAACAAGAAAATTTTGGCTGAAAAATCGAAGTTTATTTATGACAAACAAATTTAAAAAGAAGTGTTTGCAGAAATTCTACGTTTCAAGTAAACAGGAAAAAGAGTGATATAGGAAGACGACGTCTTACCTCGAGCAACCGAGCCGCCATTTTTGTTAGCACTTCATGCGAAGAACAACACAACAAACCCTTTTGGCTATAAACTTGGCGAAACAACAGAAAACAACAAAGCTCAACTTTTGTTCTCAGGTAAGGAAACAGTTCAAGCTTTTAGCGGTTCCATTTAAGCCATTACGCTGTTGTTGCGAAATGATAAACCTGTGAATTGCCATGTTTGAAAATTCTGCAAAGATCTATTTTTAAACTTACGCGTGATTTGATCTGTCAATCAAATCGTACTTTTTAATGCTTTCCTCTCTGATTTTGTTGAGATCACTTCGTGTGTATATACTAAAACACTTATTCTTTTCAATCTCGGTGAATAGTGGCTTTGGGAATATTTACCTCGCCGCTTACACGGCTCGGTAAATATTTTGCCACTATTCTCCTCAATTTCAAAGAATGATTGTTAAAGGTCAAATGAAACAAAAATTCGACATTTTTCATTTTAGTTCAATTCTAGTGAAATGTGTTTAATATGAACCAAATAAACATACCATGAAGTTTCAGCTCAATTAAAGCAAGTATCTCCGAGATATTCGCAATTAAAAATTGCTGTTTTTTGGCCCTTATCTTCGTAGAGCGGTCGGAAAAATTGTCGGAAAAAACAGCTTGTGACGTCAATGTTGGTCAGGTGAAAAAAAGCGGGAAATTCAAAACAGAGTTTTTACGAGTCGACTTTGCGCAGAAGTGGTTTGTGCGTCCATAAACCTGGAAAGAACAGGCAATTTGTCTTCAGAAGTTGCAAGCTGCGGTTATAACCTTCTTTTTATTTAATTTTCTCGAAGAATATATCATAGTAAAACGGACTTTAACGACATTTACTAATTTCCTTGAGTTGTGCTGGAAATGTGCGTGCGTAAGTCCTATTTTTTTCAAGATGCATTCACAAAAATTAATGTGTTCATAGCGGGGCTCCCGCGCGCGCGTGGGACAGAGCCCCATACTCATAGATTATGGTCAACCTCTTTTCGTTTGGTTGTCACGTGGTTGACCGAGCGTACGTACGTACGCGTCTACAGATTGTACGGGTGGGTGGGGGAGACTATCAAAAGGAAGGGAGGGGTGTCTCAGGCGTGCCTTGCCAAGTCGACATCTTTAACATTGGACATTCACAATATGGTCAATTGACAGCTGTCAAAACAGGATAGCCACTGACCAGTGTCCCATGACCATATCGCGGGCTCATGTGTCAACTCATTGAGGTGACGTGATTTATTTGGAAGCTGTCCGCTGACCAGTTAATTATTTTACTAGATCGCGATCAATGTTCAGTCTCATACTTACTAGCTAGTTTGCGATCGGAGCACAGGAAAATTGATACACATATTGGACATCAATGTTGTGATCAATTGACAGCTGTCAAAACAAGGTATCCGCTGACCAGTATCACTTGACTGTATCGCGGGCTCAGGTGTCGACCCATCGAGGTCGAGTATTTTTTTGAAGTTATCCGCTGACAAGGTACTTGTTTTCAAATGATCGTCGGCTCAAGTTTAATTTTTTTTTAAATTCATATGAAATATGTTGTGTTTATGCGCCGAACAATTAAATTTTTGATTTCAAACTGACCTCGGACGCGAAAATTCAGCCAGCTGCTACAGGCAGGGAAGACAGTTGCTTTTGACTTTTCTCGCCATGTTCACGCATTGGTCACGCTCTACGTCCAATTTTTATGCTCTGATTGGTCAAAATTTGACAGGTGAGTTCATGCGGAAAATTTAT
>CALNXI010001715.1:36630-76401 GCA_942486025.1 Porites evermanni
TAACTTTGTGAGTGGATGCGTCTCAAAATACATTTTAGATACAACTCAAAACAGAGTTAAAGTACCCTATTTAAAAGTATCTTAATTACAGTCAGCATAAAAGCCCTTAAAACATATTTCAAATAGTCTATTTGAACTCTGTTTGTAACAGTGTTAGTGGTTCTATGCCCAAAATACATTTTAAATACTCTATTTTAATCATATTTATTAAACAAAATACATTGTAAATTGATGAGAGAGGTTTTCCTTTACATGAAATACAATTTAACTACACTCAAGATATATTTCAAACAGGGGCGAAAATTTAAATTTTTTTGTCAAATAGTATTAAAATAAAGGAAAATAGTGTTCAAATACTGAAAATACATTTTAAATACTTTAAAATCAGTTTCAAAATACATATGGTTTGGTAAGGGTATCAACTCGATGTGAGATTTGGTTCACTCTTGGGCTGCTTGCAAATTATTTTTTGTAAAATCACTTAGCCTTTCCCTGAAAAGTCACACGAATGTGCTCGAAAGTTAACTGAATTGTGGAATACAAGTTTATTGTTTGATTTAAATTATAAATTTATTAATGGGAGCCTCGCTTTTAGCCCTGGCTAAATCTATATATTATAAGTAAGTTTCTGGATATATAAGGTCCGGATCTTTACCGTGGACACAAAAACAAAATATCTTTGTATAATAATCTGCCCAAAGAAATTCAAGTTTGCCCACAATGTGTTTGAAGTCGCTGAACTTTGTCGAACTCGAGCTGATATTATTTTAAAACCCACGCTCGATCGGACACTTCTAGCTTCGCAGATCACTAAAATGTAAACAAAATCCTCAATGTGGAAGTTTTGGTGTTGATGTGTGGGCAGAAAAAGAGTTAATCTTTATCTAGTAAATCTTCCCCAAGATCGGTTTCAAAGCAACCATAGTTTTTTAAACTTGATCGTTTCGCGCAGATTAATTTTCCTTTGTGTTGTCAAGTTGAACATGCATAACACCTGTTAAAAACCTACGCGTACGTAAGATTTCCTTCAAACAAAGTTAAAGTTACATTATCGCAAAAACTTCTTTCCAATTATGTATAAGATTTAATTACCGACTTAGGTCACTTTAAGGACCATAGACGCCACTTTAAGCTGGCAAAGCTTCAGTGAACTAAAAAAAGCTTCAATAAGGTTGCAAAACAACAAATTTTCATTAAAAAAACATAAGGCTTAAGGCTCTTATACCTGATGACAAAGAAGAAGTGAATTTTCTGTACGGTAACAACCTACCTAAAGGTCTTAAAGTGCTACTGTGATCAAATCAAGCATTATTTGTGTTTTACGATTTTTAGAATGTTTAATAGCTAATAAATACATATACCAAATTTGAGATCCTAATTCTCACTGGAAGTCCGATTTTCTAAGCCGTGTTTTTCTTCAGTGGCGGTCCGCCATTACCGAAACTAAAAATGTCCGAGCAAAAGGGGAGGGATTGGATCGAGGTCGACGGGGTTGCCGGTGACGTCATCTTATCCCCAGAAGCTGAAAGAAAAGTTGTTCTTGGTAACTCTTCTTGGTCAGTTTTATCGTGCAAAGATGCTCTTGTTGCCACGTTGTCCAGGACTGCAGCAACAGTCTCCAATCCGAAAAAGGGAATTTCTTTGCACAGGCAAAAGAGCTCTGTGGAACGCATTTTTCGAACGTGCAGCGAGAACTTCAACCTCAAGAAGCTCTGTATTAATTTCACGTCCGATTGCTTCGAGAGGCAAGTTCACGTAAAAGACGCTGCAAGTACGTAGAAGAGGAATTCCCGGAGCCAATCCAACTATTTGTAAAAATAACGTACCTGGCAAGTCCAGTGTCATGTCCGCGAGAAGCCGGCTTATGGTGAGTTAACACTCATAGCCCTTTGACTCTTGCTTTGTGGGATCATGTCATAATTTTCAGTTTGGAGCCAGGATAGAAAGGGCAAGATACAAATCATTAGTACGGTTTTTTTCGAAAACACAAACTTAAGTTATATACACACTGACGGAGAAATAAACAGAGATGTCAAGAAACGATCGCCCAATCTAGTATTTTGTTGTGTTTCGCGTAACTTCGCGGCGGTAAAAAATGTCGACCGAAAATTAGAAAAGGGGCTAATTTTTTAGTAGTCTGTTTTGGTCGTATTCGCTGCAGTCGCTGAACTCGTAAAAATCATTTATGGATACTGAACTGTGAAATCTTAGTTGACAATGAAATCATTGATTCAGTCTTCATTTTTCTGTAGGTGCAGTTCAGTGATCACTTTCCAGTATGTGAAGTTCAGTAAGACGCTCAATGACCACACAGTAGTTCAATAACCATAGCAATAGTTAAAAAAAAACGTATATTAAAGTTGTTTAGTCTCTGTATTTTACTTTATTTAGACATTGTTCCTATTTTACAGTAAGTGATCGTAAGTATCACTGTTCAAAATTATCTTGCCTTGAGGCCTGCTAGTTCAGTTTTCATTTTCCTGTAGGTGCAGTTCAGTCAAGACAGAATAATTATATAGTTCAATAACCATACAGCTAGTAGTACAATAACCATAGCAGTAGTTCACAAATGGCACAGTTTCCTTTCATTGTAGGTAATTATTTGAGGGGGTTAGTTTGTTCAAACCACTTCCATCTTTGTATTTTATTTAGACATTGTCCCTCCATCATAGCCAGCCACGTCAAGTGCCATTGTTCAAAATTTTCTTGCCATGGGGCCTGCTGCTAGTTTGATATTTTTCCTCTTGCAGTGCTAGTATCTGGTCATAGCTTTACAGTGGAAATGCTTCCACTTGGTTATGTTTATGAGTAGTGTTGTTGCTCTAGATCCTGTTATCATTTTGGTTTGTTCCAAAAATTAGGCTGGTGGGTGGGGCCTTCAGCCTTGGATTTTATGATCATTAATTTGTATTTTGCGATTTATTTTGATAGAGTGCTCCAACTCCCTTTTCATCTTTCAAGTGTTATTTTTTGATGTTATAATTATTTAATGATAAGGGGTAAAGGGTACTCTTTGATTTATTTTGATTACTGACTGGTGTCACTTCAAATACTTTCTCATTTGGAAATCCCTCGAAGATGGTGAGAAAAAGGCTTGTAGTACATGATGCAAGAAGTGCTGCATTGACAAGGGATGTTTCTTTTGATGATCTTCTAATAAAGAGTATTACTGCTGATTGCTACATAAAGAAAGCCAGTTAAAGAAGCAGAGGGTGAAGGAGTTGGAAAGGACGATATGGAGTGACATATGAAAAGACTACATACAATAGGAAAAATTTTTGAAGAATTATTCATCCTTTTCCATTGTCTATATAAATGCATTTTCTCAAAAGAGTTATTCCCTTTTTCATTGACTGTATAATTATGTACAATTTTTAAAACAATCTGTAACTGTTTTTTACTCTTTTCTGTTTGGTATTCATGTGATTTTTATTACATTTTCTTTTTAGGCTTTTTCCTTTTTTCACGGAACCAATGTATATATACAATTTCTTAAAAGAAGAGGGGACTGTTTTTTTACTTTTATCTGTCTGGTTTACATATTATTCATCTGCCTGTGCCAAGATATGGTTAGCCAAGGGGGGTAGCTGCCCAGCCATAAGTTGAAACTGTGCATCCAACCACCTTGCCTCAATGACCGCAGTTTTTATTTGTTTTGTCTTTCTTTGGAGAGCCTTTTGTTTTTCCTCCAGCTCCTGCTCTTCCTTTTAAATCTTGCATCACCTCTACTCCATGTAACAAACTTTTAAGTATAGTTCTTTGATTGATAACCTTGTAAACGTATGCTCATGTGTGCAGCCTGTCAGGAAAAACCTTATGTTATCTGAGGAGGAAACCTGAACCCTCCCAAAAGCAGAGCCACACACTTAACATGAACCTCGAGGGAGAGAGGTTGAAGTAAAATAACAAACTATTCTTAAAACTGTGAAAGGTTTGAACCCAGAAGTCATTTCATAAGAAGGTTGTATCACGTCAGTTATAATGGTATTTTTAAATTAAAACTGGTTATTGACCAGATAATTTGGTGAATTAAGTTGTGATGTTATTGGTTCTACAAAGAGAGAAAATCAAATAACAAATAAACAGGTCTTTTCACGACTTTCAACTTTTGACATGGGCAAGTTAAGGAAAATCTGTTGGAAAGAGTGCCTTTCAGTTAGTACAATTGCCAAGTTTGAAAGTGATCTGTTGGAAACTATACAACAAGTATTCATCAAAATTGCAAAATTTTACAGACATTAATTGTATGGTGGGGGACACAAACTTTCCCCCACCATACAAACGTCTGAGTGTAAATTTTTGCAACTTTGCAGAGCTCTATCTTCCCCCACTTAGGACCTAACACTTTTAAACTAGGCAGGTTAACTGTTAGACTTGCTACAAGTCGACCTCTCATAAGTTCTTAGTGAGCGAAGCAAGCTTCAACAAGGTCACACAGTGGCCAACCAGGAAAGAAAAATGTAAAGGACTTTTAGAAAGTCTAGTTAACTGTATTGTAATGTGTTCATTCCAGTGGTGTTGACAGATTTTCCCTAAATTGTCCATGTCAAAGGCTAAAAAAAAACAATGTGGCTCACTGTAGAACCAATAACATTGCCACTTAATTGACCAATCAGGTCAATGATTGTCTATGATTCATCATCTTCAAAGCCATGATGTTGCCCAATTTCATTTGGAAAGCTGTCCTTATTGCTTTGTAAGCACAACATGGGTATGGATAAGGCTTGGAACTTCCAACAAAATCCCAAACAAGTCGAGTAAATTGTCTGTAGAACACTGATCGGAGAAAGCTATAAAGAAATAAAAAATATGTTCTCAGTCCATCCCCAGTTTGGTCTTTTCTACTTGTTTGTATGCTGGACTGTTTGATTTTGTTTTTTATTGTAGCTTGTTCTTTCTCATCATGCAGTAAGGTAAATGGTGTACACTCCTTGTTTTATTTTCTTTATTTTATATAGGAGTTTTGGGCCAATTATAGTAATTTTTTCAGGGTTCTAGAAAATTAATAAGAAAAAAAATAAGTCTATACTGCTAGGAGTTTATATTTTCTTCGTCAACAAGGGTTTGAGTATAATTCAACCTTATTTACCAAATAAATAGATATTTCAGGTTCACCTACAAGACACCCAGGTGAACAACATATCAGTTTAACAACTACAGCAAGAGGACGAATAACAACAAAATAAATAACAAGGAGTGAATAAATTACTCTGATTCCGTTTTAAGACCTTGAGTGAACAAATTTCGGTAACTTTTTCTAGTTTTCGTCTTCAGATTAAGCGATGCAAGTTGAAGAAGCCACCGGTTCAGGCAAACATCCTGAAAACCGGGATGATTGATGAAGAGTATTAAATGCAGTCACCTTCCCGTTCTACTTTACCCATATTTCCCTTACACGGTCCATTTCTTTGCAGCAAATACACTCCTCCGTTTTGGTGGTGATGGGACCTGATGGCGACGGACCAGTTCGAACAAGTGCACTTAACAAACAAAAAAAGACATGTGCTCCGTTCAGTATTGTTTTTATTTCACAAAGTTAGGGAATTTAGATACTTGTACTGGGTTCCCTTCTGCTGTGAGCAAATTACATCACAACAGAAACGCAGTACGATGAAAAAGAAAAACAAAAAACGACAAAAAAACTCAATCGGAGTAATGCCTACCATGCGCCTATTTCACCAGTAAAATGTCTTTGGAGCTCGAGATTACGATCTTCTTCAAGAATCACGCTTTCCTCGAATGCGGCGGCCGCTTCTACGGTCGCGTTTGGCTCCAAATCCTCATCGTACGGGATAAAAGCAGTTCCATTGCCGTCCAAAATATCTTTCTGTTCGACTGTTTTAAATCAGATTGGTCTTTCGAAGAAATGGACGAAGAACACGGAACAGACGACACCACAATAACACGCTAGAAGTAGTTGTAGCGAGACAGTGGTGAGTTTTGTGGATAAGATGACGTCACAGGCGACCTCGATCCAATCCCTCTCCTTTCACTCGGACATTTGTTGTTTATGTAATGGCGGACCCATTTTTCCCACTTCCAGACATCTTTCTTGTGGGAACCGCTTCGTCAGATTGGTCTGAATTACATTTTTTCGTGAAGTTTTAAGTCCAAACATTAAGTTCGAGCCCAAAAATTTCGTTTAGAAAGACTACGATTTTCGTCGCAGTAGCACTTTAAAGAAAAAGATCAGTTGCAACCGTCGCAGCCAAGCCATGACTCCGACTACTTAGCTAGATTAGCTACTTTTTTTTAGTAATAACTGGTCCATTCGAGGGTCTTCATTCAAGCAAATTAAACTCAGCGAACTGAATCATTAGAAAATACAGAAAACTGCACATAAGGATTTGTTTTGCTCCCTTCAGTTAAATCCAGCTCCAGCAATTGTTTAAGGGCAAAGAGTCGATTGTTTTGAGTCACTGCCGGTAGTAGTCGTTCTCTGCTACTTGACAGCGAGAAAAAAGGAAAATTTGCGCATAGAAAGATAACAAAACTATGTAATTAAAACTGAAAAAACTAAAGGAAAAAAACTCTGACTATTATTACTTGAGCAACAGAAAAATGATCGAAGTAGTCTTTTCTTCTCGAGTAAGCTTGCTGGCCTTCTAAAGTTCCGAGGAAGTTTTCAGCGCTCAAGTTTGTTCACTCGCAAGCGTTAGCATTACGGTTCTTTGACATAAGACAAGGATTAAGCTGGTTCCGCAAAGGTAAATAAATCTGGGCATTTAAAAAACTAACCGTAAGTACTAATAACAGAATACAAGCGGGTTTGAATTCAGTCCGGCGAAAGAAGGCGAAGCACTGGACACAAAATCAATTCACAAATCGAATGCACAATTATCGGAAAAATACAAACCTCTTTGGAAATGTTCAAAACGTTTTATTCCTCCTCTGACTGACGGATGATCTGTTTTTACTCTAACATTGGTTGTTCTGAATCCAAAGTAATTTTCAAGTGACGAAAAAACAACAACAACAGCAAAAACAAAAAAAAAGCCTTTACAAGGAGCAAACGTTCGCACCTCGTGTATTTCATTCAGTCTCGGTCAGAACTCTCACGGAACGAGACAAACAAACGCAGGCGATAAGGGATGCGCAGAAGCTTGCGCAGAACGTTTTTCCGCCCTGAAAGACCAACATTGACGTCACGTAGTCTCCAGTCTATCACGCGGCCATTTTAGAAACGTTTTCGCGAAGTTTTCGGAAATGCTCGGATTTTGATCTTTTATCTTTCCATAAAGGCTTGGGAAGAAAAATCTTTACCCAAATCTCACTTAGGATGGTTCTTTTTAGTGTTTGGTGAAGGTAAAGCGACAAAAGAAAATATGTCAATTTTTTGGTTCATTTGACCTTTAAGTGTAAAACATGCTTTGAATGATGTCTTCATCTTTCTGTTCTTTTTTATTCCGGGGTACAAAGGATGTTAAGTCTAACAGATATTCTTTAAAAAGGAGTGTTGTCATTGCCAGCTCAACGCAAATAACTAAGTAAACGCCGCCTCGTCCTCAGGGCTTCTCGATTTCCGTCCCTTTTCTAGCGACTACCTGAATTATTGATTTCATATTAATGAATATTCGCAAACGCCCTCCAAATTTGGTTAACGCTAGATGGTTATGAAAATTGAGACAATCAGTAACGGGCTCCAACATGAAAATACTTAGTTACTTGGAGTCACTATTACCAGCAACCCTCTTGCAATATGCACGTGTCTGAGATGGTAAAGAAAGCATCTAAACGCCTGTAGCGTCTTAGGCAATTAAAGCGCGCTTATGTCGAGAAGGCCGAACTGCTTAGGTTTTACACAAGCTGTATAAGGTCTGTTTACAATTACGCGAATTCTGTGTTTCACGCTTCGTTACTTCAGTATTTAATCGACGATTTGGAGTGATTACGAAAGAGGGCTTTCTCCATCATACGACCCACCTTGTCCTACGACAACGCTCTAGCTTCGTTACAGTTGGACCTAGAAGTATTTCTAGTGGTCCATCATCAGCGCCTATGTCAGTCCCTTTTCGATAATATCTTACAGGACAGCGATCACTGTCTCCATCACTTACTGGCTGACTCGCATAATTCACAATACACCCTCAGGCATGCCAAGACTTTTGATGTCAAGTTTAAAACTTGCAAGCCCAGGAATTGTTTTATTAATTCCCAATGCCTCCGGGTAATCTCATTAGAATAGCCATAAATTTATAATAAAATAAAACTGTGTTCGTATTTTATACATTTTTATGTATACCGTAAAATTCCGAAAATAAGCCCCCTCCATGTATAAGCCCCCCAAACCGGTAACGCAAAAAACCCTCCGTTAAATCGCCCCTCCAAATATAAGCTCCCCGGGGGCTTGTACTTGGAACATTGGCCTCAAATACAAAGTACAACAAAGCAAAAACGGTAAATTTACTCCCAAATAAAAGGCTAGCCCATTCGATTTTGAAACGCAAATTACCCTCCGTAGGTAAGCCCCTCCGAATATAAGCCCCTCCAAAAATAAGCCAAACAAACAGGGCCTTTGAAAAATATAAGCCCCGGGGCTTATTTTCGGAATTTTACGGTATGTAGATATTCTTTAGAATTATAACTTTTCTTAAATCGATTGTAATTTATGTGTTTTCTTACTATAATTTAGTGGTTGTTATGTATATACTTAATTTAGCTTCTGGCTGCGATGTCTATACCAATAAAATATCCATCTATCTACTTTCTACACTTTTATTGGAGAAATCTGAAAGTTTGAAAAAATCCAAGACCTCACAGAGAACATTGTGGTAACAGCCAGATCATATCCTACGTTGTTAGCAAACTCTTGTTTCGTTGCTCAACACACAGGATAAATATCCAAGCTTTACTCTTCTTAACGAATTTTAATAGCACAGTTTAAGCCCTCTACAAATTTCCACGAGATCCAAGGCCCATTTCTTTTTAAAAAGAATAATAGCACCGTAAAACATTGATGCCGTTGTGTTTCTGGACCTCGGCCCCGGAAAAGGCTTTTGTTAGATAGACAGATCGATAGATCGATAGATCGATAGATCGATCGATCGATCGATCGATAGATAGATGATAGATAGATAGATAGATAGATAGATAGATAGATAGATAGATAGATAGATAGATAGATAGGTAGCTAGAAACCTTTATTTCAATAGTGTAACTCCTTCTGTTCTTGTACAAAATAAAAACTGCTGTCCATAGAAGCCCTACATACATGATAACCTAAATTTAGAAGAAATAATAGCGATAATTAATTACAATTAAAAATAGCCATAAAATGTTATATAAAGGACTTGAAAATTAAATTACAAGTAAAATCATAAAAATCTTAAAACTAAATCTGATTAAAAATTACGCAACCATGATAAACAAAGGCCTTTTTCGTACATTCTAACTTTATAGACGGAAGTCTAAGTTTACCACTGCTCTTTGTTGTTCTGGGCAACACATTCTTGTTATCACTAAAATAGTGCATAAAAAACTGTGGACAACGGTTGCTTAAGCATTTCTTAACTAGATTGCCTACATGGCTCTCACACCTTTTCTCCAGCGTTACGTAACCTAAGAAATTTAGCGTTTTTTCGCTGTTCCCAGACGCATAACGATACGTTCTGCACGTCTCTTCAACTTCTCCCACTTATCAGCGTTAACACTCCAACAGCAGCTCCACACTGTATCGCAGTAATCAAGAATAGGGAGAACAAAGGACGTATAAACGGTACCTGCTGTGTGCAAGTTTATGGTTTTCCTAATTCGGCCTAACATTGCTAATCTCTTGCCAACCTTACCTAGCAAGTATTCAACGTGCACATTCCACGTAAGCGACGCATCTAGAATAACCCCAAGTTATACTAAGAAGCGCGATTAAGTACTTTTCTATCAATAGCTACAGAAAAAGAAGTAGAAAGTGCTAGCCTTGGACTACGATGCCTGTGGTACCCGTTTTTCACACCCAGTACAGATTTTGGGATTCTTGCTGATGTAAGCATTTTTGATACCGGTTTGGGGCGGTTCAGACTGGTTATTTTTGCTAATTAATTGACAAATCTGATCTTGGCTTAAAGACAAGGCGATTCTATATAGTAATGAGTATGAGTGCAATTGACGCAGTTCTTAATCTTTGTGATATTCTGGTAGAATCTAATGTTCAGCTATGTAAACAAGTTCAAAAAGGCGGAATAGATGAGGAAAATCTATACAACCACTTTAAAAATACCGCCAAAACAAGAAAAAAATATAATAAATTTGTCGAGTCACATGGTAGTTTGTCTACTAAGCCACATGGTAGTTTGTCTACTAAGCCAAGATGTAAGGTAGAAGCAAGAGAGCAGTACAATGACGAGGAATATGATAAAATAATTAGCCGAATCGAAAAATTCAAGCAAGATCGCCAAAATGAAGTCGAAAATGATAAAAAATGGAGCGATATGAATGACGAAAATGGTGAATTAATTGGGAGATTGAAGCGGTTGAAACCGGTTGAACTGGTTGAGGAACCAGACCCTGTAATGGGTTTCTAGTGTGTCCTTATTATAGAAATGTTTGATGCAACAATTACACGGCAATCTAATGTCTTTCATATAATCATGTACTTCTATACAGATTTCATCATAGCCGTTACTTAGGATAAATTTATAGTTATTATTACTGTATTTTTCCATTAACGCATTTTGTGCTTTACTTACATGATAATTATTAGTCGGTGATTTGAATTCAATACAGAGGCCTTTATAATCTTTGTGATAGTCGAGTACCATTAGATCAGGCTGTCCTCTCATATATCCTTTCTTATACGAATCGAGGCGTTTGTCATCAGTATCCTGACTTTCACCCAGTCCTGCTACTAATATGGAATCTGGATAATATCTCCTTATGAGGTTCACTACTTTATAATGGAGGTCAGTCTCATTGCCAATCATAATCATCTTATTCCAGGGACTATCAAATAGTTTATATTGGCCATATTTACGGATAGATGGGAGTACTGTGGAGAATACCCAGTCTTGGAATTTTTTAGCTGTCGGTAGTTTTGAGCCAAAAACAAGAGAGTAAAACCCAGGCTCTGATATAAAATACTGGTATCTGACCTGACCCGTAGAAACTACGGGGTAGCTTTTCTTATACTTCTCATCAACATGCCATCTGATAGCTTGATGAGTGTCACTATAACCGAGAATAGTAGCAACATCTTTTCCTCGGAACCAAATATTTTGCTTATCATCAATAAATGATGTCAGCTCAATTTCTAAATCTTCATTAGCAAACTTTTTTTCAATCATATTTACCATATATATAGATTACATAAATATTATCATACAGGCCAATAAAATGGTAAATATGATAGATTAAAAAGTATGCTAGGCCTGAGGTGCCGTTTCAGCACATTAAACCTGGGGCATCGTTTTGACAGCCCCAGTAAAGCTATCTCATTTTTGTTTCTCTCCAGTGTCATTTTGTTGAGGGGGCGAAACGTCCACGCCAACGATTGGGGTATTTTGTTGCCGTCCCCATTTTGGGTACGCCAACACTTTAGATCCACCGTCCACGTTTTATGGACGCTGGCAGTTTACTCATTCTCCTCCTCTTCCTCCGTTTCAAAGATTGCACCTAAAACGCCTGTTAATGCCATCTCAGCTGATTCCAGTTTTTTGGATATTAATTTCTTGTGGTATAATGTCGCAATTTCTTCCTCCAATTTTTGGATTTTAGTGAATAGTGCATTAAGCTCGGTTTCCTTACTCTGGATTTTAGAATCAAGCTTTCTTATATGATCGTCCATATATACTATTAGTTAGATAAATCTTGTAAACTGCTCCGTGGGATCCAAGAATTAAAGGCGTCACTATATCGTAACCATTTTACAAGAGCTTGTTTCTTCTTATAATCCCTCCGAATGACCTTTTCAATGCGAAATACGTCCTGTTTTGCTGGTAGTAATTCTGGCTCATAAAAGCTGCCTTGTATTTCCTCATTATTGAGATCCTTTAATCTGTATGTGATCGGGTTTGTGGATTGGATTTTATCAATCAGGAATATCTCTTCTGTCCAATTAGGTGTGTACCCTTTATCAAACACTTTTCTGTTGTGCTTATTTATCCTCACTTTATCACCAACCAATCAATTTGGGCTTAGATGTCAACTGCTTCATAATACCATATAGATTGTAATATACAGCACTTTCATTCTTCTTCTTACTAGCTTCTACAGGTGTCATTTTAATGGAACTTTGTTTGGTGTTGTTATATTGCTCCAATATTTTTGGCAGTATGTCCAAATATACGGTATTACCCTGGACAGTAAACTGCTTCCACATTTTGGTTTTAATAGTACGGTTCCATCTTTCACATACACTAGATTTTTCCTCATTCTCGGTTGAATACAGTGTTGTATTATTCTTTTTCAACAGTTCTTTCATATTTTTGTTATAATACTCTTTCCCCCTATCAGTCCAAAGATATTGTGGTTTACGGCCCTCTTTGAAGATGCATATGGTGTTGAATGCTTCTGTGACTGTTTCCCCTTTCTTATCCTTTAATGGTACAATCCAGCCATATTTGCAGAATAGATCTAGTACCATGAGAAGATATCTATACCCTTTGTTCCATTTGCTGAACTGTTGCATCTCAACCAGATCTGAGCACCAAATTTTGTCAATACCAGTTGTAATAACACGCCGCCGAGTAAAGTTGCGTTTTATGGGTTTATGTAATTCATCCGCTAATTGTTGTTGCCAACTGATACCCGACGGCTTTTCCAAGACCGAGTTTCTGTTTTGTGTTTATTAGATTTCTAGCTAACCAGTGACCCCATTGTCGTTCATTATAAGGAATGGCGTCTAACGATTTTAACGATTTTAATTATTCCTGTTTCCAATTTGTGTATTTTTTGTGGTTAATTATTACGGCTGTAGATACCCCTGAAATACTTTATTCTTAATTGTGTAACCCATTGTGACAAATCAATGTTCGATAATGGTTTGTTTATGAATCTTACAGTATTGTACCTAGAATTGGGATTGAATTGAATGGACTATTTTTTCCGAGCAGCAGTCCCTTTCCCTTTCTTTTTTTTTACCCCCGCACCAGTGGGGTTTTCCCATGTTCCAAAGAAAGGTGGCGACATGTAGGGATACGGATTATACATTCCGTGGCCATTAGTTGTATCGGGAACATAAACAGATGTTGTATTAGCGGAACCGGTTCTGTCAGCCTGTAGTCCTTTTCCCGTCAAGGCATTTAGTAACATGGGGATTCCTATACTCGCTAGTAGAGTTCCTAAAACCCCGCCCTGCTGTGTTTTCGTTGGTCTGATAACTAATCCGTTGCCAGTTTGGAGAGCCTTAAGAACATCTTTTTTCTGACCTGTGTTCAGTAAATGTTTGTATGCAACCAAATGTGCTATTTTATCCATTGGAATAAGGAATCCTCCTCGTTGGCCTTTCCCGAATATCTTATCCGCACCGAGACTGGCTAATCCTGATAACGCTCCTGTTACAAGTGGAGCGGCAGCCTTTTTGGCTAACGGCATTGCCATAGGTAGCAACTTACTTCCTAAACTGATTAATGATCCCCACCAACTACCACCCTGTCTAACAGCCTTTCTGATTTGTGTTTTTGATATCTTGTTTCCGATTCTGTACCCTGGCTCATTGCTTTTCTCAGCTTATTGATCTGAGTTTTTGTGAGCATCAATTCATGTGGTCCGGATAACTCATTTCTAGCTAATCTGATGGTTATTGCTGAGTTATTATTATAAGCTCTAGAAAGCTTTTCCAATTGTCCTTTACTAAGTGACACACCATAAGGATAATATTTTGTCATTACTTATATATAATATATGTTACATAATTTACGGTTACATGATGGGCGGTTACATAATGTACGATGTGAGTATTATTTTACCATCCTTCTGTATTAGCTCAACATCCTGCTCATATAATGTTAATGCGTAAATTAAGTAGGCTTTTGCCGTTGTTCCAGATAGCTCATATTTAAATGTCAGTTTTGTGGTGCCATCCTTAATGTCCATTTTCTGTTTTGTTAGGTCGAAATATAGGAAGGGGAATAGCGTACTAAAATTAGATTTATTGAGTAATGACCCTTCACCGTATTCATTATTTTTGTGAACATATTTCAACACATCCCTGAAGTCTCTAGTCATATCAGTACTTGGTGTGTAATGTATTTCGGGGTATTCGCTACCATTTCCGACTTCCAGGTCAGCTGCTACAGAGAATGTATTGTACAAGAATGGATTAGCTGCGTGGGCATCAATATTTACATCATTGATTATGAATACAAACACGTGTCGGGGTTTCGAAGTACCAGAAGAGATTCTGAAATGCCCAGCTCTCTGCTGGCTGCTATTTGATCTTTCTATATTCTCTCTTAAATAAGTCCACTTATGATTTTTAAGGTATTGGCCCATATAGGATGATTGGCCCCCACTGTTAAAGGTTATCCGCGGAACATAAAACTGCATTCTGGTGATAACCACTCTGCAATCAGGCCCGGCTTGCCAAGTTAGATTACCATCTAAAACAAAACAAAACACTTATTGTAAGCTGCTCGCCTTTTGGCTAACTGATTTGTACCACTAACTTCAAATTCCCGCTCTTCCGCATTTCTGGATGTATCAAGATAGAAAAACTCATTACTTGCTGTCTTATCAGCGTAAGATGGACTGTACTCATGGAAGTTCTTAATAATAACCGCGTGATTCGCGTCATTCCAATCATACACTTTCTTACCATTGAGCTTAATATCAAAATGTTTCAACAGTGAGTACGACCCGTTTGCAATACCATTATGATCTGCTACTGCAACATTGCCTCCATTAGCCAGTAAGACTACTTTGAAATCGACACTGATTCAGGCATTATACCAGTCGAATGGTGTAACCTCTCCGCTGTTATCAACAACAAACCTGTAGCCATCTTTCTTTTGGTGAGCATTATTGGCGACAGTTGTATTTAGTGCTGTTTCTAGGTCAAAAATAACATCTTCATATCGTTCAACATAGTTTGGACCTTTAAATGATTTCATATAATAATAGATTACATAAATCTCATCTGGCCTCCAGATAGTAATTGATTTACTCGTTCATTAATCTCGTAATCAGTGAGTTCCTTTTGTGGATTTTTTGTTGGTGTTGTCGCTGCTGGTGTTGTTGTGTTTTTATTCTTTTTGCTTAATAATTGGATAATTTTATCACCGGCTTTTTTTCCCCGCATATTCACCAGTTTTCGTAGCAGCTTTTTGAACGGCCTTTTTTGTTGCCGTTTTAGCAGCTTCCTTCATAGTCTTTCGAAACAACTTTCTTCCAATCGTTTAGATTACATATTATGCTGGTTTGGATCGCAATATCTCATAAACCAGTTAATCTTATTTAGTCCAATTGGTCGCCCCAGTGAGTCTGTGATATAAAACCTCATTTGTGAAATATTAAGTTGGGAAACTTCATTAAACAATAGTCTTCTGGGTTCAAAAGTGAATGGGGAACTTCTTGTCAAATTGTCAGTTGGAATGACGGCTAACGTATTAGTATTAACACCATTCAATATGCTGTTCGTAATGGCATCGGTATTGACATAAATCATATCAATGGAATTTGTGATATTGGGAAGAATTGTCCCATATTCTGTTTTATTGACAATCTTTTCTGTGAATCCAATTAACTAGCCAAATTTACTATTTCTCAGATCCAGTTGGTAATTGTTGTCGATCTGAATGAGAATCTTATATGTTGACAATACGAATGTTAAGTTAATATGGTATTTATCGCCAGTTTTATAGTCGGTGGTGAGATGGCCTTTCTTTTTCATGTACTGATGGAGATAGTCATTTAGGTCTGAGTAAGTGTACATCCCATCCACAAATTTGACGGTTTGGCATGATGTGCCACCATCAGGTGAGTATTTTATTTCCTTATTTTGATACTGATCTGAAATATTATGCCAACTGTAACTCATAGTGGCCTTATCCAAGGCTATTTAATGTGTCATGTTATTTTGGAGTTTTAAGACTGGATCAAATTTGATTATGAAATCTTCTGCTTTATTCCGTCCGATTTTCTGTCTATTTACAGATGAAATATGAATAGCTCTTTCTTGCATTTATATTATTAGATTACATTATACTGTTTTATCAGACTATTAAGCTGGTTGTTATTTAGAATGCCTAATTTGTTTAGTGTGTGAGCAATTTTGGAAAATTCATTTTTCACACCATTATTTCCAGCCAATATGAATCCACCTAACAATTCTAATCTGCCCAATAGATCAACTGGGTTATTATAATAAACAACCCCTGAACCGATTTTTTTGTATTCATGACTTGTTCGGTGAATTGGAATATCAGTTATTCTGTTCAGGTCATCAAATACCATTTTTGATAATGGTGAATACTTCTTTTTACTATTGAACCCCTTTGTAAGCAGATCAAGGGTATCAAAGTCCACTTCATTACAGAAACGCGCCCATTCAAAAACGTCGATCGTGAAAATGTAAATAAGTGAAAAACGACGTTAATTTAGTGTCAATCAAGAAATCCCCTGGGTATATCCCTTTCCTGGTTATTGTTCCTGCTCAGACATCCGCAACATTTGCCTATTCTTCGATGAAGAATAGAACTTCACGCGACTAACAATAGCTCAGTCGGTTTAAAAACTGTCTAAATTTACTCCGAATTAGCATGTGACTTTTTGCTGTTAAACGCTTCAAAATTGAAAAATCCTCGATGATTGTTGTTGATTTTACCGTAAATAATTCAATGCACTGACTTAAAATGAATTTTTACCTTTTACAAACTTCTTGGTGTTCGAATCGATCGATGAAATATGAGCGCAACCGATGCGTTAATAGTTTGTTTACATTTTGTCACGGGTTTTGGATAATATTATAAACCTTAAAATTTACGGGCAAATTCGACGAAAAAGCCCTCTCACTTACATTTTTCATTTAAGATATTGATTTTAGCAAAGTATAAGGCAAAATTAAGAGCGATACTTTCTTTAAGAACGCTATAACTACATATTTAACGGCCAAACCTAAACAGCGATCTAATCCGTCTCTTGAAAACAACTACAATACCGCTTCTGATCATGTCTGATAATAATATTTAAACGCTGCAAACATTTTTATGCAATCTTATCGAGTGATTTTCGTGAAGATGAGTTTTTAAGTGAAGAATACTTTGGTTTCTGATTAGCTTTAACTGTTTTGCCATCAAAACGATTCGCACGAGACTACCGAATTCGCGAGGGTTTTTTTGTTAGTGCACGAGGAAGAAAAATGCTTCTCTTTGCATAAACATTTTCTTCTTTGCAGCAATGACAAAGACATTCCAACACTTAAAATAATGGCAACCTACTTCTATTGTTTCTGCATTGTCTCTTGAAAGTGTGAGAATAGTTAACCGCTATGAAGTTCATAAGAGACCGACAACGACGGTAGTCTTTGAAACATCGTTTTTGCTCGCAAAGCCCAATGGGTACCCCACTTTTCACGGGCGACGTTTTTCAATGGGCGCGTTTCTGTAATGTGCTTATCATATACTTTTTTACCATCCTTACTAGCAACCAGTTTAAGCTGGCCAGAAAGTTTGGGCACATCAATGGTTACATTTCCATAAACACCAGTATTAGGGTTAATCTTATAGACATTCCTCTTCTTCTGTGTGTAAATACCTTTCCCAACCTTTAGAGTTTTTGTACCTTCCTCTAGAATGCCAATTCTTTGTCGGTATTTTCTAATAATCTCAATTCCTTCATCATATTCGGCAATTTCATCCTTATTTTTCTTTCTGTTAGCTTTTGTTGTGCTCAAATGGGCTTTTTTCCTGCCTAACTCCTTATTCATTTCACCAGATTTATCCAGAAGTTGTTTCGCATAATTTGGTTGTTTTAAGGTTTGCAAAAAGATGTCAGCCGGTAATGGCAATTGCTGGTTTTGTATGAATGCCAATTCTTCTTGAGTAAATCCCTTCTTCATATCAGCTATCATTTTGGGTGCCACCTCACCACTTGGGCCTGGTAATGCTAATCTTTGAACTTGTTCACCATAGGGGATAACTTGTTTATTAACATCTTCTCTCAATTTACTGATCTCCTCTATTTCCTTATCAAACTTTTCAGTTAGAGGTTTCAGGTCTTCAGACGTCTTTTCGTATACATTCTGCTTATTAGTTTGAACTTCCTTTATTACATCCCTAACAACTTCAGTCATTTTTCCTGCTTCAATTTTAGGAATACTGAGTCTCTTGAATCTTTCTATATCCATTATACTATTGTGTTATATAAAACTTATCTCAACTTATGTGAACTTATTTTGAATTATGTAATATAATAGTATAATGGAGATTCCAAATTATGATTTCAATGAAGACGAAAATACAAACTTCAAACAGCTGTACAAGTATATGCCCAAGTCCAATTTCCGGATGCTAATATGTGGCAATTCAGGGTCAGGCAAAACAAACTTACTTTTTCACATCCTTATGAAACCATTAGTCTACTATGCCCAGATCCATTTATACGGTAAAAACTTGGAACAGGAAAAGTATCGACACTTGATAGAAACAATGAATGACATAAGTAGACAGGTTGAATATGACATAGTGCACTGCAATAATGATGACATTACACCTGACAATAGTCTGGAAAGTGATGCCCAGAAAATTGTAATATTTAACGACTTCATTTGTGATAAAAACCAAAAGCCGCTTATCGATTATTTTATTCAAGGCCAGCATAAGAACTGTAGTGTTATTTACCTTTCACAATCATTTTATAAAACTTCGAAAGATATCAGACTAAACTGCAGTCATTATATTGTTTATGATTTCCCTAGCAGTACTGAGAGAAATATGATTTCTAGAGAGTTGAATGTAACAAAGGATCAGTATATCAAAGCAACAAAACCGCCATACTCATTTCTGTATGTTGACAAACCAATGAAGACTGTCAAAAGAAACTTTTATGGAAATATCTAATATACTGTTATAAAATGGGAATATTTAATCAGCAACCTAATTATAATAATTAATCATACTAAACAGTAAAACGCGGTATTACTGGCCCTCAAGGACCTCCTGGCCCGCCTGGCCCTAAAGGTGCTCAGGGTATTCCTTGCCCTGCTGGTGCTCAGGGTGTCCCTGGACCTACTGGCCCTAAGGGTGCTCAGGGTATTCCTGGCCCTGCTGGTGCTCAGGGTGTCCCTGGACCTACTGGCCCTAAAGGTGCTACTGGTGCATCAGGCACTGGTTTTAATCTCACATCAAGGGGGGATTATAATATGTTAGGTAAACAACTGAAAGGTATGGCTAATGGAACTTCGTTCACTGACGCTGTAACAAAACAGCAACTTGATACTAAACTATCACTATCTGGTGGATTAATGACCGGCAATTTGGATATGAATAGCAATAGGATATACAATGTAGCACAACCAGATGGTGATAATCAACCAGCTACAAAATTTTGGTCAGAAAATAAATTCCTGGATAAGTCCAGTGGAGTCATGGCTGGAACACTAAATATGTCTAATAATAAAATCACTCATCTTGCCAAACCAACTGATGATAAAGATGGGTCAATAAGAAATACATAGATGATAATTATTTGAAACTGTCCGGTGGCACTATGACTGGTCATATAATATTAAACAATGCTGTTCTTACTTCACAATATCAAGCAATAAACCGAAGCACTGGAAATGCATTTTTTGTACAAATTACTAGTCCGTATGTTTACCACCAATTCGATATGGTCAAAAACAAGATTATTAATCTTGGAGACCCGACTGATGCTACTGATGCTGTTGATAAACAGTATTTAGAAAAATCACATGTTAAACCCAGCCATTACAATAATGAATTCAAGTATCTAATGACTAATAGATTAGCATGGACTGATCTCGAACCGAATAACATCGATAGTTTTGACATTACTAAAATTGATAATTTAATGCCCCGAGATGGTAACTACCATCAATACAACCACAAAGTTCTATATACAACCATTATAAAAGATAAGCAAGGAGGATACTCTTATGGAATGGGAATCAATTGTTATCAACTTAATAAGGATAAAGATTATACTCTTTGTATTGAAATCCTCAATTCAGATTACCAGTTATGGCATAAATCAGTTGCTACAATTAATAAAACCACATCAAAGGGGGTATCAGTTGCTGGTTTTACAGTACAAAAGTTTTCTCACCAGTACACAAATAGTAGTGGAAACACTGCATATATGTATTATAACAAAATAATTGTAAACTTTGAAAAAACTGTATCAGGTATATTTTACAGTCTGGATCTTTACGTTAATATACCTCAGACAGGCATTGATCTCAAAACCTATCCAAAAAATTGGACAAATAACTGGATGATTGCTTATGGTGTTTTCGGGAAAGTGTCATCGATCCCCCAAAAGACACATGGTTATCATACGGCATTTGATATTAAACCGACTGAAGTTGTTTACAATGTTGATCTGGATATGAACGGAAAGAAGATACTGAATATAGCGCCAGATAAAAGGAAGAATAATTCGGCTGCCACTGTAAAGATGGTCAAAGATTTGGAGACAAAATTGAGCCCTTATACAAAGAATAATGTGTACAGGGAAATATTTGAGGAATTTTATGATTTAAGCGATGCTAGTAACTATAAAATAACAATAGGAGTATCAGGTATCATGGTTTCAGGCATCCAACCTAACATTTATTTTCCTAGAATGGATATTGCTAATATTTGGGAGGGCGGATTGAGGATACAAAATACCACATTAAGTTTGGAATTATTCAGTAAAAGGAGCTTTACTCTTTGTGTTGTTATGCAGCTGTGGCTGAACAGATCCTTTAGTATAAAAACATTTATGAGTAATAGAGCTTATGAAAAACCACATTTGATTTATGACAAAACAACAAAGAAATTAAAACTGCCAGCTAATGGTCATGGAGCTGGGTCAACTAATGAAACTTCAATCACATTACTAAACAGTTTCAATGGTAAACGAGTTGCGTTTTGGTTGACTAAGAAAGGTACAGGGGGTGACTTAACAGCAAAAGCATCAATTAGTAATTATAGTGGAACACTAACACTAAGTTCAACTTTAGCATCTCAGAGTAACTACACATTCAGAATATTCTCAGAAGATACAGTGATCTATAGAGTAATGTACACTACAAACTTTCATGACTTCGATTCCAGTGAATTTCATAGAATAATGTTGCAGGAAAAATTAAACGGTTCTTATGTTCTGTAATTTGTCTAAACTAATAATATAATGAGTCAATAAGAAAACATATTCTGCTTTAATCACATCGATAAAAGTAAAACAAAAAAACGAAATACAGGAAATCAAAGAATTGTACAAGTATTATCATTTTAAGTTCTGGGTTTATCAAAAGGCCCATAAATATTTTAAGAAGCTGAATCTCTTATTGAACATGACATCGACTGGCCTTATAGCAGCCAGCCCAGCCATTATAGGAAGCATATCAGGTGCTGGTTTAGCGCTAAAAACATTCTCTGAGACGAAAGACTACAAGAAAAAAATAGAATTGTCTAAATTTTGTTACACGACTAACAGTAAAGTATTAGTCGAGTTGAGTACTTCGCTGCGAGGGGCTACCTTTGATAAAGACGACTTCTTTAAAGGAAACGACAGACCTCGATGAAACAATTGTCGATTTCGGCCCATTAGTGACAAGATTTGAAAAGCAGTACGCTAAAAGGTTCCTCTCCTATCCAACAGAAACCGTAAAACAAAATGGCGAACGGTTTGAGACAACAACCTCGTCTCCAGGGCCCTCTCACTAAATGAGTAAAATCTATTTCCGGTTAGGGGCTTTCACTAGTTCCGGTCTAAATTCTGAGAAACCAGCCGGTCAACATCAGTCTTGATTAGACCATAAACTTTCTCCCACCAAACTTCATAATATCGTAGTGTATTTTTTATCCGAGTACGAGGAATAATCTTGTATTCTACTCCCAAAATATCAAACAATTGTTTAATGATAAAGTTTACACTAATAAGCCTTTTTCGAACACCTAGTTGATGGGTAACATTATCAATTAGTTGGAATATTCGTAGTATACACTCTCTATTATAGTAGCCAATTTGAATGCCGTCTGTTTGTGCGATATTATCCATGATATTTATGATATGATATTTTCTATGATATACAGGCTTTCTTTTTATGCTATATCTATTCTCATAAAAATCCACATACTCGTCTGCTGTTAAATAATCATGTACTTGGCCACAATTCTTACACACAAGAAGGTTATCCTATATCAGTTTCTATTTCTCTTTTGTTCAGGGACGCACGCGCCGTGCAAATGCTGCTCACTGCGTCAAGACAAATTATGCCCGTACTTCCCTTTTCAGAGATTACTTTTTCAATAGAATTACGATAATATGGAATGGTATTCCTGAAGATATCAAAGTAGCAACTACACTATGCTCTTTCAAACGCCAACTCAAATCTTTTTACTTTAAGCGATTATATGTTTTTGATGGCGACAATGTACGTTCTTTCAAGATTATTTGTCCCAAGTGTCGAATCACATGTTAAACCCAGCCATTACAATAATGAATTCAAGTATCTAATGACTAATAGATTAGCATGGACTGATCTCGAACCGAATAACATCGATAGTTTTGACATTACTAAAATTGATAATTTAATGCCCCGAGATGGTAACTACCATCAATACAACCACAAAGTTCTATATACAACCATTATAAAAGATAAGCAAGGAGGATACTCTTATGGAATGGGAATCAATTGTTATCAACTTAATAAGGATAAAGATTATACTCTTTGTATTGAAATCCTCAATTCAGATTACCAGTTATGGCATAAATCAGTTGCTACAATTAATAAAACCACATCAAAGGGGGTATCAGTTGCTGGTTTTACAGTACAAAAGTTTTCTCACCAGTACACAAATAGTAGTGGAAACACTGCATATATGTATTATAACAAAATAATTGTAAACTTTGAAAAAACTGTATCAGGTATATTTTACAGTCTGGATCTTTACGTTAATATACCTCAGACAGGCATTGATCTCAAAACCTATCCAAAAAATTGGACAAATAACTGGATGATTGCTTATGGTGTTTTCGGGAAAGTGTCATCGATCCCCCAAAAGACACATGGTTATCATACGGCATTTGATATTAAACCGACTGAAGTTGTTTACAATGTTGATCTGGATATGAACGGAAAGAAGATACTGAATATAGCGCCAGATAAAAGGAAGAATAATTCGGCTGCCACTGTAAAGATGGTCAAAGATTTGGAGACAAAATTGAGCCCTTATACAAAGAATAATGTGTACAGGGAAATATTTGAGGAATTTTATGATTTAAGCGATGCTAGTAACTATAAAATAACAATAGGAGTATCAGGTATCATGGTTTCAGGCATCCAACCTAACATTTATTTTCCTAGAATGGATATTGCTAATATTTGGGAGGGCGGATTGAGGATACAAAATACCACATTAAGTTTGGAATTATTCAGTAAAAGGAGCTTTACTCTTTGTGTTGTTATGCAGCTGTGGCTGAACAGATCCTTTAGTATAAAAACATTTATGAGTAATAGAGCTTATGAAAAACCACATTTGATTTATGACAAAACAACAAAGAAATTAAAACTGCCAGCTAATGGTCATGGAGCTGGGTCAACTAATGAAACTTCAATCACATTACTAAACAGTTTCAATGGTAAACGAGTTGCGTTTTGGTTGACTAAGAAAGGTACAGGGGGTGACTTAACAGCAAAAGCATCAATTAGTAATTATAGTGGAACACTAACACTAAGTTCAACTTTAGCATCTCAGAGTAACTACACATTCAGAATATTCTCAGAAGATACAGTGATCTATAGAGTAATGTACAAGGCTTTCAGCTAATGCTAGTAACCAGATACCCTTGTTAATGATGAGGTAAAAACCCCGCGGCTTCATCATTAACATTGGAAGGGAAAAACGGGAAAATGGGGAAACTCCCTTGTAGACGGTGTCCAGGGCGTTGAGTAGAGCTGTAATTGCACTGAGGACCACTGGTAAGAGGATGCCTAAAAGGCAGAGCGAGGTGCATAGGAGTGCTGGTTCGCCCCCAAACTCGAGAGGGAAAATCAAAAATGAGATAAAATGAGGAAAAGCCCTGTAAATGGCCGGCCTTTGGGTAAACAATAAATAAAACCTTCTCAGGGGGGACTGAGGGGAAATGGGGGGAATGGGGAGGTAGGGGATGGGAAAATGGGAGAGTCCTCCTGATAAGGTCTGGTGGCCACCAGTTTTGTTATTTTTTAATAATCGATTATTAGTTAAAGTTGATTGTCAAGTCATCGACTAACTGTTGTTGCTTTTTTGTGATCTTGGTTAACGCTTCTTCTTTGGATTGTTCATTATAACGTGCTTTTGTAGCGTAGCGCTTACCGTCAATCTTCACGTCGTAATATAGTAGCTTATTCATTGGATCATCTTTGATCTTGATTTTATCACCAAACTTCTGGTGCAGTCGTTCTCGCATTTGATTTTCTGTCTCAATTTGCGCTTGATGTTTGTATTCAATTTTGACTGTCTGTTCTGGGACTGATTGTTTGTTGAGTAAACGGTCCCCATATTTTACACTATAATATCTGATGTATTCGGCTTCCACGCTGTTTAATTCTTGTCGGTCCTTACAAGGTGCGCGTATTATTGGCATAATTATTGGTTCATCATCCTTGTACTTGAATCTTGCACTTGATTTTGTAGTCACATGTTCATTGAGCCGTTCTTGTAGATTTCTGATAGAGCTACCAATATACAATTTATTGTTGTGTTCGAAGGTAATCTTGTAAATTTGACCATTGTGGTAATCATCATTAAAGTAGCTATTTACTGTCACACAGAGCGGTGGCATTCTGATTTTGTATTTAGAGTTCAACTTTGTTGTATCAAGGTGGACATGATTCAGTCCCTTTGTTCTAGATAATGCTGTGTAGAGTTGTTTCTTGTCCATTTTCTCAACATCATAAATATTATATGGGGTGCTTATTGTCCCTCCCTGATATTTATACACTGTAGCACAAAATGATGCTATAAAAGATTCGCGAAATTCACTGTAACTGAATATTGTATCACGTAGTGTAAATACAAGATTGCCATCTTCAGACTCCCCGATATTGTCAATGTTATACTGCTCCATATTAAACATATCTTTATTCCGCATATTTTGTGTTACTATCATTAGCATTCCAACCGCTACCTTATATTTCTCCCTATGTCCTTGATATTTGAAGTCGATCTCATAATATTCCAAGTTTTCTGTAAATCTATTACAGCATTCTTGCGTGACATGCCGCCTTGTTTTGTTCAGATAGCAAATATTATGGTAACTATCCACTGGTGGTTCAAATTGGTGTTTGATACTGCCACTCTTGAGAAACTTGGTTAACAGATCCCGTGTTTGTGGGTCGTATCGAGCATATTCTTCTATATACTTCATTTCAACCCGTCGCGGGCACATCTCAGAAACAACCACTGACTTAACATAATCGTAAAACATATCAGATGGCTCAACGGGATCACACTGGTTAGTATCGCCAAACATGTAAATAGTGAGCTTATATTTAGCGAATGCCTGATAGAGTTTAGTCATCCACTTATTAGGAGTCATGGAATATTCGTCCACAAATATTGTTTTGCCCTCTAGTGCTGTTATGTCACGCCCGTGATGATCACAAAAGAACAGATCAAATGTATAACACTTCTTGGTCAACTCATAATTATTGTACACATCACATAGTACCGGTTTACATTCTGGATAGCCTTATTAGTAAATGATAGGATTATGGGGTCATCAGCTGCTAGTGCCTTTTGGCATAATCGATATGTTTTACCACATCCGGCGCCGCCATAATAAATAGCACCGTCTCCCCCATAATCAATGTAATTATCAGGATTAAAATTCTCCCTGTAATGTTTTTCGAAATATACAGCCGGGCTATCAGTTTGAAATATTTGTCCGATACTATCTGTTGTAAACTTGACATCTTTTTTGTTGGGGTATTGGTTTTTAGGATTAGTCATAAATACACCATCAGTATTGATTGCATACACTTGACTGATTCCCTTGCCATCATTATCGTGACTCGCATTGTCGTGTAGCATGTTCAGGCATTTCAGTATAGACTGAGAGATAACAAAACGGTTGATTGATGTATTGTCAGAAAATATGCGCTTAATTTGACGCTCTCTTATTACATACAGTTCTTGTTTAGTGTTTGGATTCTGATAACTGTCAGTAACAACATAACGATTCTCAGCAAGAGCAGATGTCCAGATGCACTGTGCTGTATCGAGTGAACTACATGTAAATCCGTGGTCTTTGCGGTTATATTTCCTACCCAGTTCGCCGATGTAACTGTTTGCTAGTAATTTGGCCTGAGATTCTGGAAACATTGAAAAGATTGCTAACATGTAATTCTTAAATGTGTCTGGAGTTAATGTTTTTCGTGCTTGGATATACCATTTGACATTGGATACGGGCATTTTAAACTTTGTGATCAATGCTTGTACTAATTGTTTACTATAAAAACCAGCCTCTATTTTGATACCTTTTCCTAGTCGTTTGTCAATGACATATTCATCGATATAGTATTCGCCAATCTTAAATACCCCACCAAAGGGCTTGATAATATCGTGAATTGTGTATAACGGAATGGGCTGGTCATTGTCGATCAGTATAGAAGGATAACATTTGAGATATCCAATGACACTAGATTATCAGGTACTGTGTCAGTTGAACACCACTGTAGTGCTCGAGGATAGAAATCATCTAATACTTCTCGTGTTTTGGTGTCATATTGTGATTCCGGAAGATATCCTCTTATTTGTGCTTAAATAATGAGGTTGCCAGTGAAGTGTATGATTGATTGCACCATACGAAGTCATAAGATTTATATATTTTGTATAACCGCTCACAGGTTGATTTACGGGTTTCATATTCGTTGTTAAGAACGTACATGTTATTCTTGTGATCCATAAAGCCATCTAATCTGCCATTATTATCGTAATGTAAATACTCGACAAAATAATTAGTCCTGATCATATACTCTTCAATTATGGGTTCTATTTTTGTGTCTGGCGGTAACACAATTACATGTTTCTCGATTGTAGACAATGTTAGTTTGTGAGATTTACTATCTTCTTGTTTGATGATAATAGCATCACCATTGTCAATAAGTTGTTGATACATAATGTAATTACTCGATTTATTGGACCATTTCATGTCTGTCATATACTTCCATAAATTGTCGGCGCCGCCTTGGTTAGCTTTTGTAGCGATCTGTTTGAGGCGATCATCTTGAATGGGATACAGATGATGGCCCTTGATATAAAATACGAGACTCACATCTTTTGTTGTGCTAGCAATATGTTTCATAAATTTCCTCCACGTTGAGTCATAAGCGTGGATCGATACATTTGAATGACACCCTTTAGACCAATCAATTAACTCTTGTGTTGACATCATTGGAAAACTGGCTGACCCATAAACTTCCATCTCATCATATAATTTTTGATACGTATATTTCTGAAAACCCTTCTTACCCTTGCAGTTATGCCAGACAAAATCAACCATACAAGTATTAACGCCCCGTTGTTTGATCTGAAACTGCTTATCTAAGAAGAATGTATTTAATTTTAGAGCACCGGCTATATGATCTTTGAAAAACTGCTCATTATGTGTAGTTATAGTAGCTCCAATTTCGGCTATAGTTTTTGTCGATAAGACTGTAAAGTTGTTTTGGAGCAATGTATACATTAAGAATTTGTACATATCAGGTTCACTTAATTTTTGGACTTCCATTTTAAACGGACCATATGTCTTATCAATAAACTCGGTTCTGTTTCCAATTGTATGTTCAATAACAGTGCTTATCGTAATTTGTGCTCGCTCTCGTTTACCAGGCATCTGTTCTAGTCTTTCGTGAAACAAGTTTTGAAATGATGATTGTTTTTTATATTTTGATACTCTAGCACGCTTCAATTCCTCATCCCGCATATCTTGCAGCGAAACAGGTTTTTTATCTAATCTAATAGTACGAGCTTGTTTATCAGACAGTTCCTCAAAATATTTGATTTTGTCCTCAACCAATGCATTTGCTGCCAAAGTTTTCAATGTTGGCAATTTATTGGACTGTTTTGGTAGCACGGCTAGTCGTTTTAATGATTGTTCTAATTTTTCAGCCGCTAGTTGTGTAAGTGATTTAGGCTTGAAGACTGGTCCTACCCGATTGGCGCTCTCAGTCTGATTAACTGGTCCTGCCTTTTTGGCGCTCGCGGTTTGTTTTCCCAAAAGCATATTGATTAATTGATCCTTAGACATTTTCAATAGATCTTCCCTATTCATACTATTAGGGTAGATAATTTTATTTGCAACGATTTTCTTACTCAAATTCATATACTATATTATATCGCCCTATCTTTAAATAGAAATCAGATTTGTCAATTAATCAGCAAAAATAACCAGTCTGAACCGTCCCAAACCGGTATCAAAAATGCTGACATCAGCAAGAATCCCAAAATCTGTACTGGGTGTGAAAAACGGGTACCACAGCCATCGTAGTCCTTGGGTCATTGCCAAATAACAATAATAAAGTATGTTGACACGGCAAGAGATTTAGGCATTGTTCTAACGAAAGAGACCTTCTTTTTGCCTGTAAACGCAAATAGGGACCTTAAGCATCGACAACGAAACTGACGACGACGACGCTTCGCCAAGGGCCAAGGGTTTCGTTTTCGGCGGGGAAAACGAAGTTTAAGCAATTCAGCTTCCCAGATTGACGACGACTTTTTCCTTGCGAAGAAGTNCTTCCCAGATTGACGACGACTTTTTCCTTGCGAAGAAGTTTGTCTTGTTACAGTCTTGTTATGGCATTCAAAGACCTCCGTAGTTTGTATCTTATAAACGATGGTTTAATCGGACGGTGGCAAATTTATTGTCCTTTACGACCAGTATTATTCGATTGTGGAGGCTTTCTCTTCGTCGCGCAGCTGTTGTTTTTATTTTAAAGTTAAAGTGAATACCGATCTCGAACAGCTCTGGACTTGCAGTTACTCTAAATTTCGGCTGCTGAAGAGAATTCAATGCTGCTGCAATGTTCTCCCATATTTGTCCTCTCTCAGGGCTCCTCATAACCAAATCCTGTTCCGGAGTCCACTGAAAAAGGTTATCTTTACCAGCGGCTAAAACCAACATGGGAAAATATTGAATTTTAGTACGAAAAAAATGAACATTTATCATAGTACAACCTAAAATGCACAAGTAATCATAGACCGTCAAGGAACAAACAGCATCTAATCTCGCAGGTTCGGAAGATACCAGAGGAAAGCTTACTTGTCTTTCCGACTGACTGATGCGCTATCACTCAGGGCCGAGTTGTTTAAGGCTGGGTTAAGATAACCCAGGGTTAGTGCAGGCTTTGAACTCAGATTTGAAAGCTCAAAAAGCATTTCAGTTTTAATTATTTTTGTCTACAAGTTGATGATTGGAACTCTAAAAATAACAGAGAACATTATTCGAGTAAATGCTTTTGAGCACAAGAAAAAGAAGCTCGGGTTTAATTTAACCCCAGGTTAAGCGTTAATCGGCCTTCGAACAACTGGGCCCAGGTTTCAAACCGAACCTGAAAAATAAGTTCAAGTTAGCAGGCGAAGAAATCATCAAAGCGCTTAACATTTGGATTCTCTTAATTCAGAAAGAATAATATATTTCTACTTGTACTGAATAAAAATTTGGAAAAAGAGTGAGTTACACGCAAAAAGTATAGTTTTATACTTACGTGTTAGCGAAAACGGCAAACCTCCCTGAATTTCGTCGTCGACGAAGGCTGGACAACGTATTAACAGCCTGGCGCATGCCCAAAGGGGGGAAACGCGGGAAAATTTCACTTCCGGTCGGCGTCGTCGTCCCATTTCGTCGTCGATGCTTCAGGTCCCTAATACCGTTGTTCAACGGATGACTTCAGGTCGGGTAAATGAAGGGCAGTGATTATGGTGAGACGTTTACATGGCTTTTGTTCTTATTGAGCAATAACACTAGCCTTCATAAGGGTAGCAGACCTATCTGAAGTTATGGAGCATGTAAGTTGGACGACAAGTCATACTGCCTTGTATCTGTTGTATCAGTTGGTTAAGGTGTTCATCCCTGACAGTGCCACACCTTCTCTGAGGAATAATAGTCGTGGTACCCTGACAGGATGTAGATCACTACGCCTGTCCAACCACTGGGCAAAACTTCCATCAATCGGTGATATTCACATTGAGAAAAATCTTAGATTGCTGGGTCACGTGCATAGGATGAATAATAACAGACTACCGAAGAAGCTGTTATACTTTCAACTGTGTTTGGCAATGCGTAATCAATGGAGGCCTAGATTAAGGTTCAAATATTTTGCTAAGAGAAACATGAATTGGAGAGACATCGATCTCAACCGATGGCTCGAGAGGGCCAACGACAGACCTACCTGGAGGAGACTTATAAAACTGTGCTGAGCTCTAGAACAGTCTTAATCGAAACGACTGACTGTGATCATGATGAGTGGAATGTTCGCTTACATAAAAACTGTTGTGTGTTAAGGAAAGGGTTAATATTCGTTAATGCTAAAACATTTATTAGCAGCTCTCAAAGGAAAGCACGTGACAGACGTGAGGTAGTCAAGGAGATACAAGGTATTAAGGCATGTAGCGCGTGAGTGTACTTTATGGGTGAGCAAAAACTGGTCTAAATATAGCTTAAAAAGTTATGAGAGGGTTTTTGTTTCGGGAATTGAGGATTGGGAAAGGTTTATTGGAGCCATAATAGTAGTTTAGATTGCATCAGTAGACAAATAATGAGCAATAAAGGCTGTGGAGCGCTGATCGATCATTTTCCCAATTACCTTAATACAACTGAGCTTGAATATGAAAGTTGATATACACCTAATTAACAGGTTTCACATGGGTTGTCAATCGGTTTCACGTACGATTATGTTAACTTCTGATGATAAATACTGATTTGGCGTGGAAATCGTTGATTCTTGCTCATTTTTAATCGGAGCCACGCAGGGGTGAGCGGCCCACCCTCCCACCCAGAAAATCGCGAGGGTCGTATTACTAACTACCTCTAAGCCAAGCTGTCCCATCTTGGCTTAGTCCGCTGATCAATCATTTTCCCATACCTTAATAGCGGAGCTCCCGCGCGCGAAGCGCGCGCAGCGGAGCACCATGGGTAACAAAATTTGATAAACTATCCATTCGAGAAAATTTGGTTATGACGTAGAGTACGCCCACCCGTACACACACTTCATGTAAGCCGATGTCAAATGTCACAATAGATCTTGCACAACTTGACTAGCCTTTCAGTTTTGTAAGCCATCCGTATGAGTGCGATTAGATTGACAGCTGTCAAAAACAGACATCCGCTGACAATTATCACATGACCATCTCGCGGGCTCAGATCAAAGATCAGTCGTTTTGCCCCTACATATAAGCTGATATAATATGTCACACTTACCAATTCAACATAAAAACGAAACTACCCCAGGCTGGGCTGTCAGTCGGCTGACAGTCGTTTAAAGTTATATTGGCAAGCCAAATTACGGTCAATTGACAGCTGTCAAAATGGGATATGTGCATAGATTAACTTGGGCTCAGGTTCGCTCAGGTACACGATCTGTCATTTTCCACTACAAGCCGGACGGATATGTCTTACTCACACTCGTAGTCTGTTAATTCGAATATTCGCCATTCTAATGAAGGTTAATTGACAGCTGTCAAACTAGAGTATACGCTGACCATCATCACCTGACTGTATCGCGGGCTCATTTTTCTATCCATTGAGGTCACCCATAGCTTAGAAAATCTATCTATCCTAGAAAATTCGGCAATCACGTGACCTACATCGACCACCCGACCTTCCGTCCGTCCGCACCACAGGCATACCAATGTTTAACTCACACTTTCTAGCTAGTTTGGGAGCCTGCAACCTGATATTGTACATCCATGTTTTGATTAAATGACAGCTGTCAAAATAGTGTTTCTGCTGACCAGTATCGCCTGACCGTATCGCCGGCTCAGGTATCGACCCACTGAGTTTGATTGTTTTTTGAAGTTATCCGCTGACAAGTTGCTACTTTTCAAATGATCGCAGGCTCAAGTTCAATTTTTTTAAAATGCATATAAAATAAGTCGTGTTCATGAGCCGCACTTTTAAAATTTTGATTTCGAACTGACCTCGGACGCGAAAATTCAACCGGCTTTTACATGCAGGGAAGGCAATCGTTTTTTACTTTTCTCACTGTCACGCGTTGATCACGCTCTAAGTCCAATTTTTGTGTTCTGATTGGTCAAAATTTGACAGGTGAGTTCATGCGGAAAATTTATGCAGCGTCTGGAAAATTGTTTACTTTGACAGCTGAAGCTGACAGAGTTTTGTGTCAACTTGTGATGTTTTTAATTGTCTTTTTCCACTTGCTGTACAAAATGAAATACAGCTGCTATCAAGATTGTTCTGTAATTCATGGCTGGTTTGTTTATTGCGCTTTTATTGACAAATGCACCGCTTGTCAAAGTCTTTGGAAATCCGATTTCGGATGGCATCGTTTTCAAAAATGAGCCTACTCACTTGCCCTTGCTTGAGGCGTAAGAGGGTTGAAAAGTCTCAAGCGATTCTGGAACACTTGATGACCTTCAGAAGCAGCATCTCGACTGGTAAGCCTGAGCAATTATTGTCTTTGATGTGTGTTTTTTTTTTCGGTTTCCTGACGTCGAGCGTATTGTTTATGCGGCTTAAGTTTATACACGAGCAATGATCTAACCTACAATAGTATCAGGTTTAAAAATCCTTTAGACGTCTTTTGACCGCAAATTCAAAGAAAAGGTTCCGAAGAATATTTAGTTATGATTTTGGCTGTAAACAGAAAGCTCTGAGCGATTTTCTTGCCTCGAGTTCATCTTGCAAAAGAGCAGACACCGGGAAGCCGGCTTAAAACATAAATAAGCTTTATATGCTTACCTGACTCATGATTTTCAGAGACACTTTACTCTCAATAGTTGTCTTCGTGAATGAAAATTATTGTCTCTGTACATGTTTCACCGAATTATATTTATTTTATTGATTGTTAGTAGTCCCTCTCGCAATTTTTATCGCTGCACCGGTTGTTTCGAGTCGAACATAAACATCGCATGCAGGAATACTCAAAACGCAGCGCGTAAATAATCACTAGCTTTTAAAGATTACACATAACAAGACCATAAACAGTTTTACAAATACAGGGAAATAAAACCTAAACATAACAAAATCTCTATCATGTTGAAGCGTAACTCTTTTAATCGCACTGCAAATTTGGTGCCTGTCAAAAGTGAGAACCCGTCCGGCTGGCCGAAAAGGTGATTTTGGGAATTTTTTTCATCGTTTTCACTAAAAGCCCATAATTATTAAACTGCATATCACATAGGAACAGATTTTTCTAACTGAAAAGTCCCGGCATTATGGAATTCTCTTCATGAAAACGTTTTATAATGTGCTCAATGCTATAATTTGTTGTGCAAAGGAAGGGCGTGCTTTGATCACAGGTAACCCAGGCTCACTGTTAGTGCCACGTTCGGATTTCATAACATGGTTAAATATAGAGAACATATGTGGCGAAGTTTAGGTCTGGAAATTTGCTAGAAAATGGAAATAAAAATCGATGAAACTTATCATGTGGCAAGTTGTTGTTGTCCTTAATGTGTACACGAAGTTTCGGGAAAAATAGTCTGCTTCACCGTTCCTTCATAGTATTATATTTCAGGGTTGTCCAATTATTAGTCTCTCAAACGGAGCAATGTTGGAGAGACTGGTGAATGCCACATTATGATGCAACAGCTAATGCAAATACAATACACTTTCCAGGCCTAATCTACTGTGATCGAACATGATTGCTATTTTTGGGTGTACAAATAAGACTACTAACTCAATGTAAAGTTTGTTTCACTCCTGGACTGTCAAATTATTTTTCTCTAAAATCACTTAGCCTTTGCCTCAAAAGTCACATGAATGTACCCTGATCTGTGGATTGCAAGTTTATTGTTTGATTTAAATTATGAATTTATTAACGGGAGCTTCGCTTTTAGCCCTGGCTAAATCTATATATTACAGCTGAGCATGAATATGAATGTTGTTGAATGGATTACTTTAAAACGAATTTGATATAACATCTCCAACGTCTACCTGCGATAGCCTGGCTTGCAGTGTGACTCGTTGGACTCCTGACACAAAAATCTGTCGCGATAGAAGGTCCAAAAGAGTTTCCAAACTGCTCTGACTTAACGATAAGAATGCGTATTTGTTTGAGTCACTCATCTCGTTATGGTAAAACTACTGTTTGACTACTCCATATGAATTGACCAATTTCATATTTTAGAATTCAACCTCAAACAATTCGAGGCTTTTGGGAATTAGCCTCTCTAGAGAATTAAATTAAAGATTTTTCAAAAGTATTTGCTTTTGGAAAGCTCACACGTGAAAAATAGGCATGTTATTTACCTATCCCTCTGGGGTATGTGACATGTTCACCTGGTGTCGTACCAGGTGAATTTATCACATACCCCCTCGTTCCAATTAAACAACCCTCACTCAATTGTTCTTTAGCAGTTTTTTTTATTGTTTTAGGTTTTATCCTCATTCTCGTGAGACCCAATAGACGCGTTTTAATTTTAGTGCAGCGAGGTGTTTTTAAGAAGGCAAACTGGTCATAGAATCGAACCTCGGCAAACGAAAGTAAATGTAGCAGCAAATAAGAACATGATTGCGAATAAATGCCAAGAGGATGAGGAATAAATCTTTGAAAGGAATATCGATGACATATTTAGGAATTGTTGGATGAGGCTTAGCATGATCTGTTGAATTATGCAGATCGAGGAGGGTGTGTCTAGCGTATTTATTATTCACTTAAAGAACTCTTAGTTTAAAATGTGCTTACTTCTTCTGGTGTCTTGGGTTCATACAATTTTTCTGTTCTTTTGTAAATTTGGGGTACAAAGGATGTTGAGGCAAGCAGATATCCTTTAAGAGCTGGACGCAAACAGCTCAGCTAATGCAACCTGGTGTTCTCAAGGCTTAATCAGTTCTCGGTTTCCGTTACATTTTTTTAAGGCTTTAACCGGATTATTGATGTCATTTTTTTGGATATTCGCAAACGCCTTTCAAAATTGGTCAACTCTAGATGATTATGAAAAATTAGCCGAGGAATTTGAGGCAATCAGTAACGGACTCAAGCATGTACCAGCCACCTTTCTTGGAATATGCACGTGTTTGAGATGGTAAAGAAAGCATCTAAACGCCTGTATTTTCTTATAGGCAATTAAAGCGCCATTATGTCGAGAAGGCCGAACTGCTTACTTGGTTTTACACAAGCTGTATAAATGAAGGTCTGTTTGCAATTACGCGATTCCTGTGTTTCCGCTTCGTTACCTCAGTACCTAATCGACGATTTGGCTCTCTCCATCATATGCCCCACCCTAGCCTTACGACAACGCTCTACCTTCGTTAGACCTAGCATTATTACTAGTGGTTCATCATCTACGCCTGTGTCAGTTCCTTTTCGATAAATATCTTAGAGGAGAGATCACCGTCTCCATTACTTACTGCCTGACTCGCACAGTTACACCCTAAGGAATGTCTGGACTTTTGATGTCAAGTTTTAAACTTGTAGGCCCAGGAATTATCTTTTATTAATTCTCAATGCCTCCGGGTAAACTCATTAGAATAGCCAGCAAATTTTTTAAATGTTCAACTTTTTTAAATGTTCGTAGTCTATACATTTTTGCCCCCGCAGGGATTTCGCCCAGAGGCGAAATCATGAGGAGGCACCCTAGTAACTCGCGCGCATATTAAGGACAGTACTTACAGTTCAAATATGCAGTCAGTATACTAGAAAAAATCTCGATTTGCTCGAACAGGGGGCGCGAGGAATCGGTAGGTAATGATGACGTTTCTATTGTTTGCGCCCGCAAGTACGAAATGGTTAGAATGACGTAAAGACAGAAAATTTCGAAGGGACCGCTCTGGTAGATTTTGTGACATTTATTGTGCAGTCATACTTCGATACTCTTTTGCGTTACGCAGTGACATTCTGTGGAGCAGTTGTTTTGAAAGTTATGGGCCAAAAGACACTCGTTAAGCGCAGAAGAGGTTATAAGGTGCGTTTAACTGTACATATATAAATACTTGGAGGTTTGCCAGACAAGAGTTCACAAATCTTTGATTTATATTGGAAACCTTGCCAGACACTCTTTCTCTCTCTTTGACCGGAATAAGACTCAGCCCCAAACAAGGAAGACGAGTGAACAACGGCTAGCTTATCACTAGCAGATTGATGGACAATTACATGAATTCGTCGACAATCAAATTCTTTGCTGACTTTCCCCCTGCTCACAGATGTCCTTGCGTTATAAAGTTTCAAATAAGACTAGAATGCGCAAGCGTGAATCGATCAAACGTCCTTTTAATTTCTAAGGCTTACTTTCCGGCAAATAAAATGAACTGAATGTTAAAAGTGAAAGAGAACTAGCGAAAAATTCAACTACTAATTAAATCTTTTCGTATGGTTTAGAATAAACTATTCTCGAAACTGAGAATGTTTTGATCAAAGCTGTGTAAATGGAGCTGAAACTGTGCATGGAACCTTGCGTTTCCTTTATTTATCTCACCTATTGTATGGAGTATGTGTGAAAATCTTCATTATGAATCGGTATATTTCAAAGAGGTACACAACCAGCAAGAATACTATTGACCGACAATATACAGAACGGGGGCAGCTGTATTGTCAACTATTGCTAGTATGTATATGTAGATATTCTTTAGAGTTATAACTTCTCTAAAATCGATTGTAATTTATGCGTTTCCTACAATGTTAAGTAGTTCTTATCTTTTACATGTTTATACGTAATTTAGCCTCTGGCTGCGATGTCTATACCGATAAAGTATCCATCTATCTCCATCTGTCAAGTTGATAAATATTCAGGCTCTATTCTTCTTGACGAACTTTAATAGCACGGTTTAAGCCCAAGACACGTTCAGCCAACTCCCTTGTATAGTAGAAGGGGTTTGCATTTCCCTGTACGTCGAAGCACCGGAAAGCCAAACTTTATATAAACTTTGTTTTGCTTTGAAGAGAAATCCACTACAATATAGAAATAAACTTCGATCATTCCAAGCAGTGGGTTTGCATGAGTGTCGATTCCCTGTGTGAGTTGGACTGGTTGTTGTGTATACACGTGTATCTAGCTAGAATCTAGTTAGGAAACGACACGGTATTGAAATTCATCGCCTACTTTTTAGTTTCATGTGGATCAGTAGTGAACAATACTCTGAAAAGTCCTAAGTACTCAGACGGCTTCTATGCTGGCAACATGAACTGCACCTACAATCTTTCGATTCCAGATGGTAAGGAGATGAGACTCAAGTTTCAAAGTTTTGACCTGGCGTCAGATTCAGAATGCAGGTAGGCATAAATACGTTTAGCTTTTCTTATCTAAAGTTTAATTTTGAGTTTGCTGGTTAAAAACTTAAAAGCATAAAAAACGATTTACAGTAACTTCTTGTAAATTCAGTCGTACCGACTCTCACGTTCATCTGTACATTTAGGTCAGCTTCTGACCCTTGAGCCCTGATTGGTGCAGGTAGATATTTTAACAATCACGAGAATCAGTCTGACAAAACGGTTATTTTGGCATCTAGCGAGGAGAATGTGTTGGGGGATATTGGTTACTGTACAGCGACTTGTATTGAAAGAGATTTTCTTGTAGGATCGATCATTTAAACATAACGAATGGTATCACAGAAGTTGGATACTGCGCTGACCAGCTCACTGGAAGAGACCTTCTTGTATCAGGAAAGAACGTTGTATTAACGTTCCACACGGACTGGCTACTCGAGAACAAGACAGGATTTGAAATACTATTCTTCGCTCAAGAAATTTCTAGTAAGTAGGAAAAGGTAACAACTTTACAATTAGGGCCATTTATACGAGGAAAAATAAGACGCGAACTTTACCGTAAAAATGGCACATTTTGTCTGAAATAAGATAAGACGTGTCTTAACTAAGGACAGCCCTTTACACCTATTCTTAGATGAGACGCCGTTTATACGGTGAAGTTCACGTCTTATTGAGGACGATAAGGACACGTCTTATCTAATTGTTCTACCTCTAAGATTGAACGGACCCGCTTTATCCCGGCCGAGCAATGGATAACGAGACACACCCGCCTAGAATGATTTATCCCTATACAAATTCCACGAGATTCGAGAATCTGTCTCTTTTTTTGAAGAATAATAGTACAGTGAAACAATCTCTCTTCATCAATTTTCTCTCCGGATCTCTCTTTGCGGGCGACTATTCTTGGTCAGCTGTACTTTATAAACTGTGTAGCAAGGTTTTTCCAGAATCTGTCCACCTTTTTGGGATTCCCCTGTTCTGCCTACTTATATGCATGGAATGTGACAAGGTGAAGGTCCTGGTGTTGAGTTTAAGGTCCGTCTGATGTCACGGTAATCACGTGAATGCACATGCACGTGATGCAACAATCATTATTCACAATCATGTAATATTCATTATCCCTTCCGATGACGTATTAGCCATCAAATAAACCTGAATCATATATGCAAAGTTGTCTGTTCGCAAAAAGTGTCATTGAACGCGGGTCAGGAAAGTTCTCCGCAGCACGGCCGTCGGCAGAGTTGCAGTACAGTCGCAGCAGGCCGTGCTCTTTTGCTTCCGTAACCACCGCGAGATGTTGACAATGGTTTTCAGTCGTGCGCGTCTACGAGTGTGGCTGTCCTGGAGCTCGCAAATTCTTGCGCCACGTGCTCGACCTTCGAACTTCACTTGTACGCCAAGGAGGCGTGACGGATTCCGTTCCTCCGTCTGTTCCGTACATTCATTCTGCGCTAGTTGTGGACGGTTCTGGCCGTATGTATTACCCGCAACAACTGGGGTGAGTTGTTGTTTATATTATTCCGTTTCGGTGGGTCGGCATTCTGTGTTTCGCCCGTGTTTGTTCGTGGTTGGCGTGTGGATTTATTACTACTTTCGTGGCAAAACCTGCTTCATAGTTCATTCGCTTTCGCGTTATTTTTTCACCAGCGTTACCGGTCGGCCGGAGGGCTTATAGATTAGCGAATCTTCCTTAATTTATCCAAAATGATGTATTGTTTAGCATTTAGTGGGAGTAGACAATTCGTGTCTTTATTATCCTTTTCTTTTGTGGATATTGTGGCTCGCTGACTTGGGGTGTCTTGGAAGTAAAATCCAAAACCTAATGGGTTCTTCGTCAACCCGATTTGTGAAGCGAGGGTATCTTTGTGATCCCGATTGTGAAATGATGGGTATCTTTGTGAGTCCGATTAAAAAAAAATGAGCGGGAATCCGTGTGAGCCAAGAGACTATAAAGGGGACAGAGAGGGCATCCCCCATATACACCCTTTTCCATAGGTAATTCGTCTCGAGTTATTGTTAACACCACAGATCTCAAGGGGGATTAGACAACAGCCAATCACATAGCGCGAATGTGTTCCGCGTGGATGACCAACGCTGAGAGCCACACGTCCTTCACGAAATGACGCAGAACAAAATGGGGGAAGACGCGGAGAGCGATTTTGCTATTCCTTTTGTCCACGAAAACGACTACAGCGACATTTCTGCGAAAGCTGTGTCAGCGAAACCGAAATTAAAAAAGAATCACC
>CALNXI010001715.1:86341-98849 GCA_942486025.1 Porites evermanni
TATGAAAATAATTGGTTATTTGGATTTTGTTGTTAAATTTGACTGTAAACACTTCTGGGAGTGAAAGGGCTAAATCAAGAAACCATCAATGTTATACATGTATTAGGCTTTCAGTCTTTTTATTTCTTATCTAAAATTGTTTAAGCTTTTAATTTGAATTATGCTAAATTATACTAAATATTTTCATTTTGGAAGAGACCATTTTGACCCACCTTTACATTAATTTGTGTGTTAGAGTTGCTGTTTTTTATCAAAATTTAACTTCAGTTTTCTTGTACACCCTGTACCTTACATGTAAATACTAATAATTATTTTAAACTATAAATCATCTTAATTTGGTATAATACTAAGTTAAGATGATTTTTTTGGATATTTTGAGAAGACTGTTTTGACCCATTTGAAAAGTTTATGTACACTGTATCTTCTNTGTACATGTACTTGTGCCTTTAGTGCCCAATTAAGTGTATTATCACTAGCCTACAAATAATCTGTGTAGTTTACTCAAATAATGCTTGCCTTCTATTTATTCAGCAGATCAGCCTGGTATGGGATGTTGGTGACAGAAAGTCCTCACAAAGCAAACAGAATTAATACATGTTAATTACAAGCCTTAGTCTTGTAAAGTGGTTCCAGGGCTGTCGCTAAGGGCCATAAACCAGACTTTAAATTGGCTACTTTGAGCCCAATACTTGGCTGTTTTGAGAGGAAACGAAACTTTCCACATTTTCAATGTCCCGCTCACTAATTTTACTTACCCTGCAACTTGCAATCTTAGTGACAGCCTTGTGCATGTAACTTTTATATCATCAGCTTATGAAAATGATTTGTTCTTTGGATTTTGTTTTTAAATTTGACTGTAAACACTTCTGGGAGTGAAAGGGCTAAATCAAGAAACCATCAATGTTATACATGTATTAGGCTTTCAGTCTTTTTATTTCTTATCTAAAATTGTTTAAGCTTTTAATTTGAATTATGCTAAATTATACTAAATATTTTCATTTTGGAAGAGACCATTTTGACCCACCTTTACATTAATTTGTGTGTTAGAGTGGCTGTTTTTTATCAAAATTTAACTTCATCAGTTTTCTTGTACACCCTGTACCTTACATGTAAATGCTAATAATTATTTTAAACTATAAATCATCTTAATTTGGTATAATACTAAGTTAAGATGATTTTTTTGGATATTTTGAGAAGACTTTTTTGACCCATTTGAAAAGTTTATGTACACTGTATCTTCTTATTTAAACCTTAGGTGTTGGAAAAAATTTTCGTTTTTTTAATTTTTAATGTAATGACAAAGATGCTAACACAGAAATAAATCATGTTATATTTAGAAAATTCAGTTTTGGAGTATCAGTGTGTTTTGTTTTTTAAAACCTTGTAAGATCACTCTTTACGGGACTAAACTTAAAGAATGCGATTCGTTTTGCAGCTTTTGCAGTTACAACAATGTAGCATACCTGGCGATTTTCATGGGATTTGAAATGTAAAAATAAAGATAGGCAATTTGAAAATTGGTTATGGTAATGCAAAATTGGAAACGGAAAGGGGCCCTATTTTTTAAACTACTACTCCTTTGCGTGTCCGCTTAACGCGTAAAAGGATTGTCTAAATAAGATCTTTACACCAACTTTACGCTTCAGTTACGCTGGTTTAAGTCTCTACTTTAAAGCGTATTTACACCAACTTTACGTTAGCTTAAATCTCTTCTTTACGGCGTATTTACACCAACTTTACGCAGGGCTTAAACAGTCTCTTTACGATACCTTAACGCATACGCGTAAAGGTAAGGTAAAGTTCGGCTTTACGTGGCTGAAATGTGTCGTAAAGTTACGTAAATGAGAGCTTTACGCTAGCTTTACGCCACCATTACGCTAACTTAAATTTGCCTTTTCCTGCCGTGTGCCGTGCTAAAGTCGAATTTAATTCGATCAATTGAGTTCGGTACGGCAGTTGTACCGCGGCAGGATTAGCTCAGTCGGTAGAGCGCTTGACTACAGAGCGGGAGGTTGCGGGTTCGATTCCCGGGATCGGACCAATACTCAGGGTCTTGAAATAACAGAGAAATGAAGGTACTATCTTTGCCATGCAAATGGCTAGACCTTCGCGTGGCTCGGATGACCACGTAAAATGGCTGTCCCGTCTCCAGTAGGAGACGTAATATAGTGTCCCTAATTGGCACTTTCGTGCTAAATACATTGACGCTCGAATAAAGTACATTTTTTGTTTTGCTTTTTTTGTGCACCACGTTTGAAACGGGCCTGAGAAACACAAATGAATTATAGTAACACTATTGGGTGCCGTTACTGCCATAAGCCGGCCAGTAATATAAAACAATAATCCTAGAGCTGCTGTCAGTCCAAACTTCTCAAATCCTATCCCCTTTCCAAAGAAAAGAAAAAGGAGGGAATATTAGAATTAACGGCTTATTCTACGTATTAAACATATTCCAAAATTCTTATAGGAGTTCCATTAGGCTAATTTTTAACGTACACTTTGCCGTCCAGGGTCCATACACTGTGAATCATTCCTTGCCTCTTTTTCTCATTTGCTTCCTTCACAAGTCCTTTCCTAAATGATGTAAGGTTTTCGTTGATGAAGATTTTTTTTTTTTGCCTCGGCTCGAGGCATTTGACAAAATTTCAGATACTTTAATGTTTTCTAAACTTCTTCTCCTCTTGTAAAGTTTTGATTTGGTCTTGTCATTATATAATAAACTTCACTATAATGGGTTTCTCACTTTCATTACTTATTTATTTATTTATTTACCAGATTTTCTGGACACAACCCTGCCCAGAGGGAATGTGCACGAACGGGACTCAGGTCCAATGCGAGGTGCCATCCCTACGCAATCCCACAACCTGTAAAGGTTAGCCACACCACCGGGGTCTACGACCCCTACTCTTTTCGAATAGGTGGTTTTCACGTTACGTAATCGCCGCCATGCTGGTGGACGGTAAACAAAAGATCGCTCATTAGCTCGTTTTGTTTGTCCACCAGCATTTGTTCATTTCACCATTGTTAGTTGTGTCTCCCGAGATTGCATGAAAATCACCTATAGTGATGTGGGTTCTTTTACGTCCCACAAGAACAAATCAGTGAAAGTGCTGTGAGACGGGACTTACGGTCATTCGTCTTTATCCGAGAAGACTAGAAAGTCTAACCATTTGCAGATGTCATTACAAAGGCAGCACTTTCTTCTCAGTTATTTAGACCCTGACTGTTAGTCCGGCCGGGGTTTGAACCCGCGACCTCCTGCTCGGCAGCCCGGCGCTCTCCCAACTGAGCTAACCAGGCGGCGGTTAAATGGAGCTTGTGAGATATGTCGATATCCTCGGGTCCGATAACAACGTAAAGAGTTTTGGCCACATGAATAACTGCGTCATCTGTGGATTTATATGCGTTTTCTGGTATTCCATGAATTTCAAGTGAGTTTTTCCTTAAATACTGTTCTAAATCGTCTTGGAGGGTGTAGAGTTCTTCTATTTCATCTTCCCGCTTTTCCGCTTTTATTCTCACATCCTCGAGTTGGTTTTGCAATCTTGTATTTCCTTCTTTACCTTCTCCATCTCCGATTTAGTCGCCGCCAACTCCGACTTCTTCAACAAAGGAGTTATGCTTGCGTTGAATATCAGCAACGGTGATTTGTATCAACCAACATGCTTCTAATTTCATGTTAAGTCGGCACTTCGTCTTCGTCCACTACTTCTTCATCTTCTTCGGGTTCGTTGGCCGTTGTTGCATCGTCTTCCTCGTGCACTTTTTTCGAGTTAGTTTCAACTGCCTTAGTGGACCTCGTGCACCTCTTTTATTCTTGTGGCCCATTATATCGCATTATCCGACGAAATACAAGCCGCAACGGTATACTAAAAAAATTTGGGGAAGGATTTAACGCTCCGCTTCAGAATTCTTACCGTTCACGTCCTAGTCTACGCATGCTCTCACTAGTTAAGGATAACTTACAAACGAACTGAAAACAAAACAAAAATTAATTCGATGGCACATGGTGCAGATAATTTTTAAAAATCCTATATTGTTTACATTGAAAACATTGTGTTTAGCATAGACGAGAAATGTTTTTTCTTTGGGTTTTGGAATTGCACAAAGCTTCAGCATATTTTATAGTGTCATGGACACAACTCCATATTTTTTGCTAGAATAAGAGTCACGGAAGCGCGGAGCTCTGGTAAGGGAGGACTTACGGAAATTTTCCAACACTTAGCTAGACAATTATAATAAGAATAGAGGCCCGTGGCTGAAAGTCACGAACTACTAAAAGTCTACATAAACTAAGCCATTTTCACATTTGAAAAAGAAAACCAAATCTGGAAACTCGAACCAATAGATAAGGGGTAAAAGATTGTAGCCTTTCTTTGTAGGACAGTTCTTTGCAGCAAGGACTTTCTTGAGGGTGTTTTAAATATTGGCTTTAAATATCTTGATTGCCGTATGGTTAGTCCACAGGACTTTATATTCACAAGAAATGTGTCAAGGATATTACGCAAGAGGGCAAAATTTATATAATATGGCAAAATAAGCGTTGTTCCTTCAAAACACTGCCAGAGGTTTCTGCCCGATTGAAGATGGTAAAGTGCTTCATATAACTGGCGGCGGTAATATCTCTTGTGTATGCTAATGGCAGTTCTTAATGTTGGAGTTATGTTCCACAATCACTTCTTTGATGGCTCACCCACTTCACCTCTTTTTACATTAGAACACAACCGCACTAACAACGAGGTAACGACGGCTCTTATTTCCTTTCAGTACTTTGTCCACGAGGTTGGATTTCAAGTTTTCATGGCGGATGTTACAAAGTCTTTTCCAACAAACTGGACTGGATAGCAGCAAAATCCGCGTGCGAAGAACAGGGATCAAACCTCGCTGTACTGAATTCGGAAGCCAAATTACGAGAAATTCCTTCAAGTGCTAGTGGTAATTTAATATGGATTGGTTTACACAGAGGTACTAACAGGGCCAAGAAATTCTGGTTCTGGGGTGATACTATAGGCGTTACTTTCACTTTCTGGAAGTTTGGGCAACCAGACCATTATGGTGGTGTAGAGGACTGTGGACATATGTTTATGCGGTCAAGGAAATGGAATGACCTGCCATGCTTTAGACGTCTTCCTTACATTTGTGAAATCAGTGGTAAGTACAACCATCTTCAGGAACCTAGGTAAATTGTTTGAAACTAGTTTTTAAATAGTATCAGCGATTACCAGTTAAGGTAGCCAATTTGTTTTTAGTCTAGGCTGTCATGATAATAGCTGGTGGCTGCGGTGGGTGATCCTATCACCATGTGTGGTTGAGCTACAAATTGGAGTATGGCATATATGGGTGTTGATGGCTTTCGTTTACTTAAGGAAATGACGGGGATCTACGGTGAATTTTCTTCACCTGTTCCTCGTATAATTAGCAAAAGCTACCTACAGTCTATCCGCTAATGCGTGCTCCTGAACTTAATGCCTGTTCACATATGCCGAGTACATTTTAAAAAAGTGTTATAAATAACGTTTGACATCACTCTACATCTTTTATTCTTCTTATTTTAAAGTAACCATTCTTGTTTTGTTTCTTTGGCTCGCCAAGTTATCCCTTTCCACGAAGCCACGTATAGCCTATCTAATTAATACTTCGCAATCTCGGACATGCACGTTCAACGACAAACTTTTAGAAGATGAACAGGATTTTAGCTTTCAAAAATCTACCGTCACTATGTTGCCTAATCTGTGACCAAAGTAAGGAATCGTCAAAGTGAGGATACCTATTTGCCGAGTTAGGATCTCGAGTTAGATTTCTAGTTAGTATTCGAGTTGGATTTTCGTGTTAGCATTTGAGTTAGAATTTCGAGATGGATTTTCGAGTTGAATTCTCGAGTTAGAATTCGTGTTAAGATTTTGAGTTGGATTTTCGAGATGGATTTTCGAGTTGGATTCTCGAGTTAAGATTCGTGTTAGACCTGTGGACCTGTGGACTCTCTGAACCCTTGGACTCTGTGGAGCTGTGGACCTGAGGACTCTGTGGACCTTTGTACTTGAGGCAACGGACTGACCCACGGACTCAATTGTTGCTTAGTTTCTTATTTTGTTTGGTTTATTGCCTTTTGAAACTATTTCTTTAATTTCTCCATTTGGAAATAATTTGGGCAAATTATGCATTGAGACCGAAGTAATTCATTCGAGCGTGATGACGTATACTTTGCTCCGGTACCTACAGAAACAGCCCATTTTTGAATCCCGTGCTGACAAACCTAAGCTCACTGGTAAAACTGTGTCACGTTTCGAGCTAAACAGCTCGGTAAAACAACCATTCAGAGGTGAAAGTTTGCTCGAGAATCAGAAAGTCAACTAGGCAGGTCTCATTTTGGATCAGAAAATTGAGATTTCAGAGCTGCAACCTCGAATGAACCTTCTATTTAACCGGCTCTGCAAGGTCAAATGCAGGTTGAGACGTAAACCGGAAATGTTAAAACCAGGAAATACGGAAAACCGGAAATGCGGAAATCCGGATCATCCGGAAATCGGCAAATCTGAAATCAGTCAGAAGCCGAAGGCAATTCCAACAATTAGACACAGCTGCATTCGTTTAGGGCTTCTTTTCGACGTTGAGACACGTAAGAGATAAAACCTTCCAAACCGGCGTAGCTGTTTGATTTTCACTGAACTGAAACGCAGTTCCACGATCGATTGCGTTTGGCAAATAGGCTTTATAAGAAACAGTAAATATCATTAACCGGTTACAAACATTCTATCTGCGCTAACATTTAACTAACATTTACAGAAGTTGGCTATATATCGAAACTGAATGTATCGAGATCTAGGAAACCGAGCCACCTCGGTTGTCTGGGCTTATTAGTATAGAGGCCCTTGAAAATCGCTTGCTAACAGCGGATAAATAGTCCCAGCCGGTGAGTAAGTTTATAAAAAAACGATCATTATATTACTTAGAGGAGGAAGGGGAAGGCTTGAGTGAATGGGAGAAAGCCTTCTTCAAATTTTACTGATCCTCTCCCTGAATATTCTCCCGTCCCTTTGATTATTTTTACAACAGGAACTAAATTTTCCTCCTCCGTCTGCTCCCAAACTTTACCAAATGCATTACTGGCACTGACTTAAAAATTGACCAATATCTCATTCAAAATTCTAGAAAATGCGCGTTTGAAACTGCTGGTATGCCGACATATTTGACATATTTTCTAAAGCACATTTACTGGAATTTTATGGGGTCCGCGGCATCTCAGGGATTGGAATATGGCTCAATTTGTGAGTCAGTACCAGTAATGGATTAGGTAAGCCGTACTTTTGACCAAATCTGCTTGAGATAGATCCGTTACGTTAAATCTGAAAATATCGTTTTAGCTCGCATACGCGTTGATACAAACGGTCATAACTTTTAAAGTACTGAAATGGTAAATGGGGTTTTGTATCTTATTAATAACAGATGGTCTATCTTTGCATCTATTTAGTCTAGGGCTTTCAACTATGTCCCAAACGTCAGAAATAAGCTTTTAAAACAGGGTCGTTTTTGGCCTTTCGCTCTAAGGCAATTAGATGGGGTCATATTTTGCTCGATCTCGTCTTTCCAGCTACATTAAATAGGTATAAAATTCATTGGTAGATGGTGCAAATCAAACATTTTACAGCGCCGCAAAAAATGCCAAATTTTCAGTTTTCAAGACTTGCAAAATGGCCGTGGCGGGGCAAAATACTCGGCGCCCCCCCAGCGCGGCCAGAAAATTATTGTGAATCAAAGCAAACCTATTTTAGTTATAGTCTCGATAAAGCCTTTTACTCGCCAGAGTTTGAGGCAAAATTATTTTTCACGCAAAATTGAGTGGGCGGTTTTTACTGAGACAGCCTCTTAAATGGGTTTCAAATCGGAATAAAAACAGGAGAAAAACAGTTTTAAAAACATATTTTAATTTGCAATACTATTTTAAAACTATTTTCGATGACAATTTTAAGCGTATTTTGAAAAAGAAAAACATATTTAAAATTGGTAAAAATATATATATATATTAATATATTTTTCGACTGCACGATTTTTAAGGTGTTTTAACCTGTTTAAAACGCTATTAAAATGTTGTTTTAAAATATATTTTAATAGCTGTTTAATCGGTTTTGAAATTTAGTAAAACACTCGTATTTGCAAATACAATAAAAATACTTTGAAAATAGTACTAAAATACCACAGAAGTAGAAAAGCAAAAGCACGCATATGTTATGAAAATACATCAAAAATAGGATGCGAAAATGCGAAAACATTGTAAAGATTGTAAGAAAATAGCCTTACAGTTGTCTGAAAACAGTACAAACCAATACAGTCACAAAAAAGACTAATATTTAAGAAAAATGTAGAAATGAAACTACAGACGAAAAATGGCTAAGTAATATGGTTAAACTAAACTGCACATTGCCAAGCGGTAATGTTAAAGCATGACCACCACAACAAAAACTGGTTGCAGTACGCAAAAGCGGTAAGACGACAAGGCTAATACCGTACGATCAAACGACTGTAAGGAAAAGTGCCAAATAGACCAAGCTAATACTGTACGAACAAGCTGACCTTTGGAAAAATTGTCAAAAAGATCACTGATATCGTGTAATTAAACGGAGAAATGTTTAGACGTAAAAAAGGAGAAATTCGGAGAAGGGTGCATGGCGATGGTTGCTAATGTTTAACTTCGCTTTTTTGTGAATTTTGTTTGGAAATAGAAGTTGGTTTGCACAAAAAGCTGAGTAATGATCGGACAACATGAAAAGCCATCCAGTCTAACTCTGAGGATACGTCTCACACTATCACGAGCTTATGAGTCGTGTTTAGCCTATCAACACTTTATTTCAAAATCAAGTTAACTCGACTCCAAAGTCCAAAATCCAACTCGAATCCTAACTCGAAAATCCAATTCGAAATCCTAACTCGAATCCTAACACGAAAATCCAACTCGAACATCCAACTCGAATCCTAACTGGAAAATCCAACTCGAAATCACAACTCGGAAGTTAGTATATCTCCGTCAAAGTTATACACTCATTTGAAGCAATTACAATAACAACATTGAAAAAATCAGTGCATTAAAGCGATTGGATTCATTTTTATTGACCTCTACTTCGTCTTGCTCTATAAAAACGCAAAAAAGAAGACCTCCGCCAGCAATACGCCACCCTTGACGTCGCGATTGATCAATAACACACATTGCAGCAGAGGGCGAAAGCGTTGCCTCAAATATACTGCATGGATACCCAAGCTTCACAAGAAACCATACAAGGAAAGGTTTATTGCAGGATCAAGTTCATGTACTACAACTAAGCTCTCTAAATTAATAACTGGGTATCTTCAGCTAGTCAAATGTCACTGCACTGCCTATTGCAAAACCACCCGTGAAAGAACAGGAGTGAACTGCATGTGGATAATCAACAACTCCTTGGACGTTCTTAACACACTAGAGGAGAAACAACTTTCACTAACTAAGATGAGTACCTGGGACTTTTCAACTCTTTATACAAGCCTAGCTACCACATGCCAAACTTAAACAGCAACTCCATGAACTGTTGGATGGAGTGTTCAACGCCAGAAAAAAAAGGGCTTCTTTACCACCAATAATTTTCATGCTCTCTGGACGAATGATAGGAGGTCTGATAGGAAGTACACTTACTTCTCCTGCAGGGAGCTTTGCCTCGCTCTTGTCTTTCTTATCGACAACATCTACGTCCGCTTCGGAAGCTTCGTTTCCACGCAAGTTGTTGGTATACCTATGGGCACTAACAGCGCACCGTTGTTGGCCGATCTGTCATTTTCTTCACACCTTGGAGTTTGACAAAAGCCATACAGTTTAGCAACACTTTTCGATAAATTGACGATTTATTCAACGTTAAAAATGAGGAGTTTGGAAATTACATCAGCACAATTTAGGCTTTGCATTCCGGATCGTGAATTTTCCGCATATGGACAGCAATATCACAACCAAACCGGCCTATGGTGTTTATATATCTCAACTGGTGAGATATGCTTGGATTTGCATGTCAAAGGTGGACTTTTTTTATAGACTTGGCCGACTTTCTTCGCGTCTAAATCAACAAGGCTTTAAATCCAATCTACTTCTCAAATTCTTTATCAAATTCTTCAAGCGCCATGGGGTTATCATCGACAAGTATCAAACTACAGCGCGGGGGATGAGACTGGCAATCAATGGCTGAATGGTGCCGCCATATCCTTAATTACGCCTTTTATCGTCCCAGTGCTCTGAATAAAAGCTAGAATATGCTGGCTTGCGTGAGCTCTGTTTACTGGGCAAAATGAACACAACTAGGTGTGTGTGGGGGGAAATGGCTATGAACCTTTGCTCATAGCCGCTTTTATCCAAATATGAATTTTCAACAAACTGTTCGAAACATAATCTGGCCCAGTAAAGGTAAGGGCACAGAAAACGTCATACGCGTGGTGGAGACGACCGGTGCTGCCCGACCCTAGGCAAAGCCAGCCAACATAACAACCCTAGCTGAAGAACCCTGAAGTAGACAGCGGCCCTTGCTAACTGTATCAACAGACAAAGAGGATAAGGAATAACTAAAGGAAATAACCGAGACAGCAGCCCTTGTGTTAAACTATCAACAATAACAAAAGCAGTGGGGTACATTCGCCTTTGTAAGCTGCCCAAAATGAAACCCAGTTACTATAAAACGACACTAGAAGCACTTGAAGCAGAGAAGTATGATACTATAGCACAAACCGGTATCAATTAGGTAATTGAAAGCTTATGAGACCACCGCCCTTGCTAGTGGTTCCGCTTTTAAAGGAAAAAATAAACATTGAGAAGCGTGGGAGGCCACCGCCCTTGCCAGAGGCCTCCTTCAAAACATTTCTAAGTACTGAGAAATTAAATGATGCTGTGGCAACCGCTCTTGCAAACTGCCCACTCCATACTTAAACGTAACTCAATGACTAAGAGCACAAACAAGGCACTCGTAAGTACCTTTGAAAAGCATTCCACCTACCTAGTATACGAATTTGGTTATCTGAGAAGCACTGCACCGCCGCATGTGAGGCCGCACCGATGCGGAAGCTGTGGCCGTTGTAACGAGAGGGAGAAAGGCCACAAAGCTGTACGGCCAATGAAAGCTGAGTAGAAAACCACCACCGAGTCATTGGGAGCCCATCCACTGTTCAGTAATGAAAAGGGGGCCCTGTTTAGTCCCGCGAAAGGACAAATGCTTATAGATAATAAGTTCACAGGGCAAGCAACTGACTGGCTGATGGGAAACAATTATAGAAAACGGGCGTGTGTTATAATGGTGTTCATATTTCTGATATTTCGAGCAACAACAATTTGCCGTCTTTCCTCTTTGAATTAAATATCTTTTGCAGGTCGTTGTCCTCTGAACTGGCTTCAACTGCGAGGCTCTTGCTACAGACTGTCAGCCAGTACCCTGGAATGGATCGCAGCCAAATCTGCCTGTGAAGCAATGCGGTCTAATCTCACAATTTATACTTCAAAACTTGCCTTGGAAAAGGATACTTGGATCGGACTTCGCAGGAAAGGCAGCGAATACTGCGAAGTATTGAATGTGACAGGGGAGAGAACACGCCAGAAGTGTAATACGTTCCTTCATTATTCTTGCAAGTTGTTGTCGGGTAGGACACGTAATGAAATCGGTTTATATTCAAAGTTATCAGGGGTCTTTTTTTTTAAAGATCCATATCTATCTATTTCCATACTATCCGTATTTGCTTTTAGTATATACTAAAACAGTGGATAGTGTTTTTCGCGCGCTCTGATTGGCTACTCAATCAGTGAATATCCTGCACTAGTCACTGTTTCACCTCCAGTTCCTCCGAGCGAGCGGGGCCAAACTCGCGTAAGTTGCGAGCAAAATGCCTTCCCGGTTTGCTGCTATAACAAACTAAGAAATTTCACAACTAATCAAGCAAGCTGTTCCCAAAACACATGAAGAAGGTGAAGAAGTTCGGATTGGAAGTTTTAACAGGTAAAGCTTTGTCTTTTTGACTCGAATTTGTCGATAAAACCGGTAAAAAGGTTTTTTGTTTACAAATGCAAATTAAGCTCAAGTCTTGCGTTACTTTATTTAGTTGACTTGTTCATAAATAAGCTTAAAACTAAATTTAATAATCTTTTTTACAGAATGATTTTCAATACAAAAAGAATTCACAACTCCTTTTGAAGAAACGTCCCCGCAAGAGCTAAACAAGCGCCTTCAAAAGTTTTATATGTCGCCAAGAAAAAGCGACGACCGCCGCCGTTCGGTCATCACGCGCCAAAATTGTAATCGTTGGCAACAGTAAATGAGTTAAAAATCATCATTTTTGTGCTCAATTATCTCACTGTTTTAGTATATACTAAAACAATTATTCACCTCAGTGGCGGTGGCTGGTAGTAGATATTGACCTTGCCGCTACGCGGCCTCGGTAAATAATTGCAGCGAATCAAGTTCGATCACAGTATTAGGCATAAAAGAACTCTTGCCCAAACTACATAACCGACCCCTCC
>CALNXI010001716.1:0-40000 GCA_942486025.1 Porites evermanni
CTACAAACTGTGCAATTGTAGCAGTGCGCAAACCTGTTGTTGTGCTTCAGAAGCTACTCCACTGCTCTCACGGAACTATCTTGTTGGCATTCTTGGGTAGTGGCTTTTTTTACTGTGCATGGGTTGTCTTTAATCATGACTTGTGGATTATCTTTAATCATTGCTTCATGTGGGACTAAAAAGCAGTAGAAAAATGTCTGTATTCAATTACAAAGTTAAGTAAGCTCAATGTCCTTATTGCAGCGAAATGGGGATTCTGCCAGAAAAACAATGTGCTGCTGTGTAAAGTGGCTGCCTTTCAGACAGGTACAGATTTGTTAGACCAAAAGTGCAATTAACTCAATGGACAAAATTTTTTACAAAAATTGGCCATTACACATGGAGCAATTTGTCGCTGTGACATATCGCTGCAACGTGTTGCTGCAACTTGTTGCCTAGTGTGAACTTCTTGCATTGAAAAACTATTCTTAAAAGAATTTTGAAAATGAATACGTTAATGAAAACCAGTGGCCAAGGTATGTGCAACTGAAGATTCATCGGCTGAGTACTGATCCTGTAAATTTTTACAAAAATGGGCCATTACAGATGGAGTGATTTGTTGCTGTGACATATTGCCACATTGTGTTGCTGCAACTTGTTGCCTATTGGGAACATCTTGCACTGCAAAACTATTCTTTAAGGATGTAAAAAAATGAGTATGTCAATGAAAAGCACTGGCCAAGGTATGTGCAACTGAAGATTCATCGGCTAAGTACTGATCCTGGAACATGATCCTGGAGGCCTGAAACCGTTCTTTGGAGGAGTTTAATGAATGCGAGGCTATTTTTGTCAAAAGAGTGGTAAGAAAGGAGAGTGGGTAAATGTCAGTAATGACCTGAAGGGATGCATCCAGGTGTTTGTGATGTCCGTGGAAGGCATATTGTTTAAGCTTTTCTGCCAGTTTTGGAACCAAATCTGGGGGTGAAACTTGAACGTTAGTAATCGAAACAAAGAAGATGTAACTAACCTCTTCTAACAATGAAATGTGCTAATAGGCTGCCCAAAATGCGAAATATATAAAATAACATCATGTTGCTTAGAATAACGGAAATTAGTTTCTGCCATGTGATAGTAGTATAACTGCGGAATAGTAATTGGACAAATCATTAAAGCATTACTGAAGAAGAAGAATGCTGTCTCAAATTTGAGTGTTCAGCAAATGCTCCTCCACAAGTTTGGAATTGAAAGGGCTTTTCACGTGTGCCTTGGAATGTTGTCTTTTAGGATCCAGACACGGCTGAAGCCTTTCCCACAAAATCCTTACTTAAATGGCCACACGTGTATTCGAAAAATTGACTTTTGGCAGCCAGGGACAGTTAAAGGCCTTCCTACAAAACTGTGCAATTGTAGCAGTGCACAAACCTGTTGTTGTGCTTGAGAAGCTACTCCACTGCTGTCATGGAACTTTCTTGTTGGCATTCTTGGATAGAGGCTTTTTTGACCGTGCATGGGTTGTCTTAAATGATGACTTGTGAATTATCTTTAATCATTGCTTCGTGTGGGTTTAAAAAGCAGTAGAAAAGTGTCTGTATTTAATTACAAACTTAAGAAGCTCAATGTCCTTATCTGCACGTGTGAATTATTATTCAAACCTAATTGATCAATGTGCAGGTGACTCTCCAAAGCTATTTTGTGTGGTTAACTCTTTATCCAGGGAACCACTTGAGACAGTTCTTCCAGAGCACGATGATCCCACTAAGCTAGCAAACGAATTTAGCACCTTCTTCCTAAAAAAAATTGAAATCACAGGGGAAAATCATGACAAGTTTCAAGTTCAAGAGTCTCGACTTTCTCCTGTTACTCCAAAGGGGAATCTGGAGAATTTTTTGAGAATCCTCCAATGCCTCTTGTCGGTTGGATCCTGTTCCTACATGGCTAGTGAAGTCCTGTCTTGATGTATAGCGCCCTCTATCACTGAGATGGTTAATATTTCTCCTCTCAGTGGTTGCGTTCCAGAAAATTCGAGAACTGCTCTTGTCATTCCTCTATTGAAAAAACCTGGACTTGATTTGGTCTACAAAAATTTCCGTCCGGTCAGTAATCTGCCATTCATTTCCAAAGGTAGTGGAAAAGGCTGCACTTCAACAACTTCTCGTCTGCTGTGAGAAAAATGCCCCTCTTCCTAGATTTCAGTCTGGCTTCTGTAAGTATCACTCGACAGAGACTGCTCTATTAAAGGTTCAAAACGACATCTTAATGAGTATGGATAATAACGAAGTGACACTTCTCATACTTTTGGACCTAAGTGCTGCTTTTGATACCACTGAACATTCCATTCTTCTGAATATCTTGCAACAGGATTTTGGAGTCGTCGGAACTGCTTTAAATTGGTTCGACTCATTTCTGTCTGGTCGCAAACAACGTATACTTGCCAGTGATAAGACTTCTGACGACTTCAATCTGAACTGTGGAGTCCCCCAGGGCAGTTCTATGGGGCCTTTTTTATTTACTCTTTATGTCTCCCGCCTCTTAACATTATTTCTCAGCACCTCCCTTCTGTCCATGGTTATGCTGACGACACCCAGATTTACCTCCTCTCCTTCCGACCTTGTTCTATCCATTCGAAAATCAACGCTGTCTCTGTGATTGAAAAGTGCATGGATGATGTTTGCTCTTGGTTTATTGGAAATCGTTTAATGATCAATGATGCTAAAACTGACTTTCTATTTATTGGCACCTGTCAACAACTTGAAGTGCTTGTAATTATTAATTTTTGTAACCGTACATGTATTACAGTGGGAGATCCAGGGAGGGGCCCAGGGCCCCCCATTATTTTTAGACCAAACTGAGGCTATGCTTCGCAGGCTAAGGCCCTAAGGGACGAAAAAAATTTTTTTGAGACCGCCCCCCCCCCCTTATTTGAAGGTCTGGATCTGCCACTGTAAGACATGTAATAATAAGGCAAAGGAGATATATGATCATTGCCCTATGCTTTATTAACAAGATATATAATTACCAGTCGCAGTATCATTCCTTCTGAAAGGAGCCCCATCTCCCCCAATAGCAATGTACAAAACATTCTTTTCCCCGTTAAACCAATGTAGGCAAGGTACTCTCTCATCAAGAAACAGATACAGGTCAGCAAGCTGTAAGAGAAATGGCTTCAGAGGCCTGTACACTCCAGGAAATGCCTCAACATTAAATCTGGCAGCAAATGTCTCCAAATGAATCATCTCACCAGCGTCAAGTCTTTGACTAACACTTGTCAAGGTCTTGTAAGACTCAATCTTGGGAATTTCACAATTTTTCATAAATTCAGTTTTCTTGTTTTTACAATTTTTTCCACTTTCCTTGACTACATCTATGGTGTTCCGAATACTGGTGTACTTTTTTTTGCTTAGAAGCCCACCTTCATACAGAACACGCATGCTTCTCACTTTATTTTGCAAACTGTTCTCGTACTCATGGATGTTGGTCTGTACAATTTGTGGTATTATAAAATCTGTACAGGTTTTTGTTTTGCTAATGTATTCTTTCATGCATTGTTTGGGGGCAGTGTTTATCAGTGTAGTCCACATACCATCCATGATAGGTTTGTCAGGCTGGTTTGATTCCTTCCTCCCACAATGAACTGGCCTCAGTCCTTCAAGGATTTTTCTTCTCCTTCGCATTGCCTGTGCCCTCGAAAGGTTTAGTTTCTCACATGACAGCAAATGAAGCTCACTTGTTGTGTGAGGGAGTCTTGCCTTTTTGTTTTCCACTACTTCACATTCACTCTGATCTGTCACCTCATCAATCCGTAGGATAATAAATTTAAAAAAGGGGTGCATGGAATAAAAGCCTTAACTGACTTTTGTTGTAATGTAAAATTTTCCTTTTGTTCACATGGAAATGCACTGTACCAAGGGCAACGTGAAAGGAGAATTACACAGTTTATCAGAAATCACTTACGACTTTTTTCTCTCACCCATAACATATTTTTATTATATAACATTAAATAAGACCTACAAATAAAATAAATAGTAAAATTGGAAAGTAAATTTAATTCAATACAGTTATACTGTGTTTATGCATAGAATACATGAATAATTAGAAGTGGGTAAAAGAGAAAGAAAGTGAGGCCAGTGAGTAATGGACTGACTAAACTGACTAAATATAACTTATTACTTAGCGTCCATGCATTAAATCCTGACACTAGCTGGATTTTAGACATACATCTAGCTACCTCAATAATGAAGCTAATTACCTTCCATTTCTTATGGTGAATTCGCTCTTCTATACGGTGAAGTTGAGCCCGCATTGCTTTAATTTTCTCCTCACAATCCAATTTCTTTGGCAATTCGTTATGCATTTGCTCCTTTCTAAGGTGACTGTACAGTCCCAATGGGAAGCGTTTCTTTGAATGTGCCCTAAAAGAGCATTGGTTTTTTTCAGTCAAACGAGGACAAAGTGTGGGAATAAAATATACAGACATGTCAAGCAGATGTCAAACTAAAATTGTATGGTTTTCGATTTTCAAATAAACTTCGACAAACAAAGAAAACTGCAAAGGAAAACCTCACCTTGGGGACTCTTCAGGAACGTCAAGTTCGGTATTTTCTTCTCCAATCATGCTCTAATTATTCGCCACTACTACAACCAATATGGCTTCATGACACACCATTGGAAAGCTTGTGAGCCGAACAAGTTGAAAATGCCCGCCTGTAAGCTGTATTTGGTACCAGGTCCCAGAAAAACTGCCTTTTTGCAGCCCCCCTTGAAATGGCCAGCAGACCCAGAGCCCTTTGCGCGCTTGTTTGGCCGCCATCTTGAAATTTTTTCCCAAATTGTGATGAAACATTTAGGGGGTGGTTTGGCGCCTACATGAATTAACCCTCCATATTGTTTGACTGAATGATCGACTGCACGTTTTGGTTTTTTACATTCAAACATCTCTTTCTCTAACGCTTTCATGTTTGTTTTTCGCCTCCGCTTCAAGTTTTCTTTTTATATTTTTATATTTTTCCGTGCATTGTTTTGGTTTTAAGGGATTAAGTGAAAATGTTGCCCGCACGAAACTTGCAGCGCTGTACAGCGCCACAAAATCGCTTCATAATAGCTGTACAGCTAAATTACAGCTGTTCAGCAGCTTTTTAGAAGCCAAACAGCAGCTTCATTCAAGTTGCAGCGGGCTGCAGTAACGCTACAATTCAGCTGCGGTCGATCTGACTTTCTTGAGCACCAATAACATGAATCGCCAGATAAAGCCTTGGCACAGATTATGGCTTTTATAACGCGAAAACTTTGACTGTACCTCTAAGAAATGTGAGTAAGCTTGTGCGCAGGGAAGATCACTCATTGAATAAACCTCCAAATTCTATGCTTTCAATAAATCTTAATTCCGTGACCGGCGAGTGTGGGAATGTTATCGCTAATTCCCTGGAGACATTCTAGGCCATAATCTAATTGGTCGGTCCTTTTGCAAGAGATCCCATTACAACTCTAGACAAACACGGGATCGCTCAAACATTTGCGACCGTTGAATGAAAGGCGCAAACATTCTAAGTTTTTTCATCTAGTTCTGTTTCGAGATGGAAGTTCTGTTGAAGTTTTTGGAGGGAACAGCTCAAACGTATTTGCAAACAACGCACTGAACAGTGACTTCTACGCTAAGGTCATGAAAGAATTCAAGTTGAATTAGTTTTGTGTTTCCGAACCACGCGGTAGCTCGTTTAGAATCAAACGTTGTATAGAATTACGCTACTAGTTTGCGATATTTGAATTTATGTTTTGCCATGTTTGCGCACGGTAGCCTCTATGAGAAGTAATGATGTTGTGTTTTCTTCTTGTAGACAAACACTGCGTGATCTTAGATGTCTTCCTCTGTGCCCCTACACAGATTGGGTCTTTAACAACATTGAATGCCATTGCGATATTCATTTGGGAACTCTAAGATTATTAATAGACGATTTCATAAATTTTATGAATTATCGCGAATTTAATCCTGTCAGAGCATTATACAATTTTGAACAAGTCTACAGAAATATTCCGTTTGCCGAGTTTTTATTGTTCCCCAATATCACCGAAGAAGATTTAGCACAAAATCAGTGAGGAGAAGAAATCAGCATTGTAAAAGTTATTAACTGAGTGAAACATTATTGACTTGGGAAAAGGGCAAACAAAGGAGCTAGGAAGAACGTGCAGTCGAACATTCGCGGGTTAATTACCTAAACAATACCAAGATGGCACTTAATCCCCTGAATGGAAAACAAGATGGCCACTTACTCACTTAATAGGAAGCACCCGTACGAAACAAGCAGCGCTGCTGCAGCGCTGCAGAATGGCTTCAAGAAGCGCTACAAAAGAGCTGTAAAAGCGCTGGGCTGCAGCAGCCGCAAATTTTGGCTGCAGTGGAAAGCCCTTTGACAGCGATAAACAGCGCTTTTGCAGCGGTGCCGAAAATTCCCGAATCACGATCTGTGCTGCAAAGTGGCTGCAAAGTGGCTTCGAAAAGACAAAGAATGTTTTACCGGTTATAGACTAACACTCGTTAGTACAAAAAAAAGAAATGCAGGCTCCAATGATACAATAATCGTGATACGTGGTAGAGGAGTTGACAGGCCTTAGTAGCGGAGTAAAAACCACTAGAAAGTCAAAATGCAACTTACACTTTATTAGTATCCACGCGTACACGCTACAAAAGCACTTGACATTGAACAAATCTGCAACAGTCTCGCTTTGTAAATATTTAGCAATCACGGTCACTCATCTAAATGTAAGAACATCCGTTATTATGCAGACATTGGAAATTATCTTTTTTAACAATAAAGAGAATAACAGCGATTGTTCTACATAAAGTTTACACGGACAGCAGGCAGATGATATTTTGACTCGTTGCAATGGGCTAAGCTGGACATTGCTCACCTTGACGTTTTGTCCATGATCCACGATCTTCTACACTTTTTTCATGAAAGAAATCAACCCAATTTTGCTTTGGTCGTCGTTAAATTTAAAATGGACTAAGGAACGAACATTACCATGAGTGTATAAGAATCTTGTAAGTGCGAACCCCCTGTGAGATTCTTGTAGCGTGTTCTTTTTTACTTTCATGTTTCGCCTCTTCAAATTCACGTGCTTTGAGCTTGATTCGCACACTGTGGCAAGGTGGCAGGTTTTCCCGGGCACCTTCACCTGGATAAGGAATGGCCAACATGGCTAATGCTTCTAATTTATCTGGAGGTCTGGACTTTCTTGGCTCTCTGTGAAGTGGTGGTAGAGGTCTTAAGGGTGAGAATGCCATCTTAGTAAGCAACTGAAGTAGAAACACAATTTATACCTGCACACAACTTTCACTAACACCGTTAAGTGAAATTTCGTTGTAGCGTTCTTCCTATACATCTAGCACACCTTTACTCATTCATTGGTTTATTTCGCTTTCCCTTGGGTCCTCCATCTTTCTGATTTGTTCGCCTTGTTCCATGTGCTTCCAACACACCCTAAAGTTTAAATACAGCACATGTAGTCTATTGTTTTACACCATTTCGCAATCTGACTGTAAGCAACTACTATCTGTCACACCTTCAGCACGGAGAAACATCGTGACGTGATCGGCAAAACATGGACGGAATCATTGTTATAGATAATAAGATGCAAAGGGAGATTATATTTGTGGCTGAGTTTGAAAATGAAAAGTTGTGGGACAGATAAAATGTCCTTGAAGGTGTGTATGTGCCATGACTAAAAACGTTTTAAAACGTTGTTCGGGGTTCGCGGGGTTTTAAACAAGCAACCTTAGAATCTGTATAGCTTAGACTTACCTGCGCGCTATAGTACCTACACTACCGCGAACCCCTTGTAAAAAGATTCACAAAATTGGTTAGTGAATTTTATTCAGAAGTGGTGGCTTCTAAAGGAGCCGGTTTTTTTATGGTTCGTTCGGGTAATAAGGAAACGTGGTGACGATATTAAACTGATCAGCATCGCAAGGTGGATAGGTATAAAAAATACCAATGTGCTTGGTAAACTGTTCAGCTTCGATCGAGTATGCGATGATCCAATCGACATTAAACTTGTAAAGATAAAACTCGCCATGACGATAGTTGAATCCTTCTTTAACGATTTCGTAATCTGAGCTATCCTGAAACGTGAGCTCTGTCAAATGAAGTAACGCCTTGGTTCAATTAAAATCCCGGGTAAACTGGGACTTGGAATGTGGATACATCTCGCAGTGGTGGTATTTGTTAATGTGATTGGCACTCCATAAGGTCTGGATCGCGGACTCCGTTTCGGTGGGAACAGCGTATAAATCAGTTGCCCTTGGATTTTTTATTCGTGATAAACTGCACGTTTTTTTAATATTCATTATAGCTTTTTTTCCCGCTTCAAGCAAACACACTTATTTTCCTGCTTTTCCGACAACATTTATTTCATGTTGTTTTTGCTATTTCCCTACAACATTTATTTCATGTTGTTTTCGCTATTTCCCTACGACAATTATGTCATGTTTTTTTTCCTCTTGTCCCTACACCATTTATTTCATGTTGTTTTCGCTTTCTCCCAAGTCAATAACTTTTCACAGTTATTTTACAATGCACTTTCTTTATTTGCGAACTTAAAATACAAACGGGACTTGTCAGTCATCTAGTATGACTGACCCCAAATTAAAAAAATACACGTGGATATAACATCAAACATTTTTGCTCCATTTGAGCTGTTGTGGTCATATATTTCCAGTATCCTGCATCTGTAATGTCTTCAATACGTAGCTTTGAACTGACAATGCGAATACAATGTCCACACAAATCATCCTTTGTTGTTTTTGTCCACAGTGTAAATTGACACCATGATCTTTCTTTCATTTTTTCTAAGGTAGTTGTAGTTCCTCTGGAAACTCGTTAATGTTTTGGAATAAAACATTTCTATCGAGGATAGCATTATAGGTCCGAATAAACTGATTGTTTGCCTCAATGGGATCAAAGTCTTCATAGTTTTGGAATTTTATCCAATCGGCGATTACAAGATTAAAAATGCCAAAACGGCAATCGCAATGGCACTTCACATAACGGTAGGCCCAAAGAGTGAAAGGGCAGCAACGGAGAGATTTCAGTTCAAACAGCGATTTTCTATAAAAAAAAATAACAGATCAAAGTCACTTTCATTAATTGTGCTGTTCAACCAAAAACCCTGCAGATCTACAATACAGTTGAACTATAGAAGAACGCTCTTTCTGAAAATTTAATTGTTGACCTTTCCATGTTAATCTTAAGCCATCCATTGTTAACTGGAATTTGTATGCTTCAACAATTTTTAAGGTCATTCTATAGAGGATAATTCACAAGAAATAATTTAAAATATAGAGGCCAGTCGACATCTCTTAACATTGTAATATTCATAGGGGTTTTTCTACGAACAAACAAAAATATACATTCCATCAACAGCTAGGATGGAGTTCGTACCTCTCAGTGATACAGTCCTCAAATACTGAGCAGAAGACGATCGCGAATTACAACCCTATTTTCGTGGCGTGTTTCCTGCAGACCAATTACCTCCCCTGTCTAAGAAACGAGTGAATGCTTACATTGTTAGGACGGGTCCAGCTAGTCAACCGGGTGAACATTGGTTAGCGATTTGGACGAATCACACTACCTGTGAAGTCTTTGACAGTTATGGGTTACCACTATCTACCTACAAAAACCCTACCTTACAAGCTTGGTTGAACCAGTGGAAAGAAATCATTAGCAGTGATCAGCCTTTACAAGCCATGGATAGTTTTACGTGCGGGCATTATGCCCTTTTCTTTTTAAAAGCAAAAGCCAGATATGTGTCTTTTCAAGAACTACAAAAGAGCTGTAAAAGCGCTGGGCTGCAGCAGCCGCAAATTTTGGCTGCAGTGGAAAGCCCTTTGACAGCGATAAACAGCGCTTTTGCAGCGGTGCCGAAAATTCCCGAATCACGATCTGTGCTGCAAAGTGGCTGCAAAGTGGCTTCGAAAAGACAAAGAATGTTTTACCGGTTATAGACTAACACTCGTTAGTACAAAAAAAAGAAATGCAGGCTCCAATGATACAATAATCGTGATACGTGGTAGAGGAGTTGACAGGCCTTAGTAGCGGAGTAAAAACCACTAGAAAGTCAAAATGCAACTTACACTTTATTAGTATCCACGCGTACACGCTACAAAAGCACTTGACATTGAACAAATCTGCAACAGTCTCGCTTTGTAAATATTTAGCAATCACGGTCACTCATCTAAATGTAAGAACATCCGTTATTATGCAGACATTGGAAATTATCTTTTTTAACAATAAAGAGAATAACAGCGATTGTTCTACATAAAGTTTACACGGACAGCAGGCAGATGATATTTTGACTCGTTGCAATGGGCTAAGCTGGACATTGCTCACCTTGACGTTTTGTCCATGATCCACGATCTTCTACACTTTTTTCATGAAAGAAATCAACCCAATTTTGCTTTGGTCGTCGTTAAATTTAAAATGGACTAAGGAACGAACATTACCATGAGTGTATAAGAATCTTGTAAGTGCGAACCCCCTGTGAGATTCTTGTAGCGTGTTCTTTTTTACTTTCATGTTTCGCCTCTTCAAATTCACGTGCTTTGAGCTTGATTCGCACACTGTGGCAAGGTGGCAGGTTTTCCCGGGCACCTTCACCTGGATAAGGAATGGCCAACATGGCTAATGCTTCTAATTTATCTGGAGGTCTGGACTTTCTTGGCTCTCTGTGAAGTGGTGGTAGAGGTCTTAAGGGTGAGAATGCCATCTTAGTAAGCAACTGAAGTAGAAACACAATTTATACCTGCACACAACTTTCACTAACACCGTTAAGTGAAATTTCGTTGTAGCGTTCTTCCTATACATCTAGCACACCTTTACTCATTCATTGGTTTATTTCGCTTTCCCTTGGGTCCTCCATCTTTCTGATTTGTTCGCCTTGTTCCATGTGCTTCCAACACACCCTAAAGTTTAAATACAGCACATGTAGTCTATTGTTTTACACCATTTCGCAATCTGACTGTAAGCAACTACTATCTGTCACACCTTCAGCACGGAGAAACATCGTGACGTGATCGGCAAAACATGGACGGAATCATTGTTATAGATAATAAGATGCAAAGGGAGATTATATTTGTGGCTGAGTTTGAAAATGAAAAGTTGTGGGACAGATAAAATGTCCTTGAAGGTGTGTATGTGCCATGACTAAAAACGTTTTAAAACGTTGTTCGGGGTTCGCGGGGTTTTAAACAAGCAACCTTAGAATCTGTATAGCTTAGACTTACCTGCGCGCTATAGTACCTACACTACCGCGAACCCCTTGTAAAAAGATTCACAAAATTGGTTAGTGAATTTTATTCAGAAGTGGTGGCTTCTAAAGGAGCCGGTTTTTTTATGGTTCGTTCGGGTAATAAGGAAACGTGGTGACGATATTAAACTGATCAGCATCGCAAGGTGGATAGGTATAAAAAATACCAATGTGCTTGGTAAACTGTTCAGCTTCGATCGAGTATGCGATGATCCAATCGACATTAAACTTGTAAAGATAAAACTCGCCATGACGATAGTTGAATCCTTCTTTAACGATTTCGTAATCTGAGCTATCCTGAAACGTGAGCTCTGTCAAATGAAGTAACGCCTTGGTTCAATTAAAATCCCGGGTAAACTGGGACTTGGAATGTGGATACATCTCGCAGTGGTGGTATTTGTTAATGTGATTGGCACTCCATAAGGTCTGGATCGCGGACTCCGTTTCGGTGGGAACAGCGTATAAATCAGTTGCCCTTGGATTTTTTATTCGTGATAAACTGCACGTTTTTTTAATATTCATTATAGCTTTTTTTCCCGCTTCAAGCAAACACACTTATTTTCCTGCTTTTCCGACAACATTTATTTCATGTTGTTTTTGCTATTTCCCTACAACATTTATTTCATGTTGTTTTCGCTATTTCCCTACGACAATTATGTCATGTTTTTTTTCCTCTTGTCCCTACACCATTTATTTCATGTTGTTTTCGCTTTCTCCCAAGTCAATAACTTTTCACAGTTATTTTACAATGCACTTTCTTTATTTGCGAACTTAAAATACAAACGGGACTTGTCAGTCATCTAGTATGACTGACCCCAAATTAAAAAAATACACGTGGATATAACATCAAACATTTTTGCTCCATTTGAGCTGTTGTGGTCATATATTTCCAGTATCCTGCATCTGTAATGTCTTCAATACGTAGCTTTGAACTGACAATGCGAATACAATGTCCACACAAATCATCCTTTGTTGTTTTTGTCCACAGTGTAAATTGACACCATGATCTTTCTTTCATTTTTTCTAAGGTAGTTGTAGTTCCTCTGGAAACTCGTTAATGTTTTGGAATAAAACATTTCTATCGAGGATAGCATTATAGGTCCGAATAAACTGATTGTTTGCCTCAATGGGATCAAAGTCTTCATAGTTTTGGAATTTTATCCAATCGGCGATTACAAGATTAAAAATGCCAAAACGGCAATCGCAATGGCACTTCACATAACGGTAGGCCCAAAGAGTGAAAGGGCAGCAACGGAGAGATTTCAGTTCAAACAGCGATTTTCTATAAAAAAAATAACAGATCAAAGTCACTTTCATTAATTATGCTGTTCAACCAAAAACCCCGCAGATCTACAATACAATTGAACTATAGAAGAACGTTCTTTCTGAAAATTTAATTGTTGACCTTTCCATGTTAATCTTGAGCCATCCATTGTTACCTGGAATTTGTATGCTTCAACAATTTTTAAGGTCATTCTATAGAGGAAAATTTTACAAGAAATAATTGAAAATGTAGAGGCCAGTCGACATCTCTTAACATTGTAATATTCATAAGGGTTTTTCTACGAACAAACAAAAATATACATTCCATCAACAGCTAGGATGGAGTTCGTACCTCTTAGTGATACAGTCCTCAATTACTTAGCAGAAGACGATCGCGAATTACGACCCTATTTTCGTGGCATGTTTCCTGTAGACCAATTACCTCCCGTGTCTAAGAAACGAGTGAATGCTTACATTGTTAACACGGATCCAGCTAGTCAACCGGGTGAACATGACCATGACGAATCACACTACCTGTGAAGTCTTTGACAGTTATGGGTTACCACTATCTACCTACAAAAACCCTACCTTACAAGCTTGGTTGAACCAGTGGAAAGAAATCATTAGCAGTGATCAGCCTTTACAAGCCATGGATAGTTTTACGTGCGGGCATTATGCCCTTTTCTTTTTAAAAGCAAAAGCCAGATATGTGTCTTTTCAAGATTTTTTAGCTCAGTGGCATTCCAATAATTTAGTGTTAAATGATAGGCGAGTCACAGACCAACTGCAACGTCTCATTAAAACAGAGCTGACAGAGTATGAGCAATCTAATGTAAACCGTTCTTCTTTTTTCATTAATTAATAAAAATGTGTAACGCATGTTGGTGTGGTTTTATTTCTATCATAATACTACGGGGTGATGTTCAAAAAGTGCTCAATGCACTGTTAGAAAAAGAATGGTCTTATTGGGAAGACCACAAACTAGAATGGATCAGACTCTGTCTTGATCCAGCGGATCTGTGGGATGGGTATCATTGGCATTTTGTGCGATGTGTAGTGCAAGCTAAGATGTGGGAGGACTTAAAAAATCATATAAAAGGAATAGGTGAAACACATTTAAGAGATCAGATACTTATACTCATTCAGTTTAACTCACCGCGGCTATATCAATCACTATATGGGGCGAACACGAAAACGTCGAGTCATAAAACGAAAAAGTCAAAAGGGGGTGGGCGATTTAGACGAAAACCACGCGTGGTGGATAAAATAGCCGAGGGAGTCGCCATGGGGTTGTCCGGTCCTTCTCCTAGTTTATCAAATTAGGGGCCTTTTTAGGGAAACAAGCGCTGTAAGGTATAAAAGATAACATACAACATTACAGACGTCGAAAATGATTTGACAACCCGCTAGCGTGATTATTGCTGGCCCCTCAGGCAGTGGTAAAAGCAAATTAGTGGAAAAATTGCTCCAAGAAAAAACGTTGTTTGATCCTCCTCTGAAAAAAGTAGTGTATTGTTACGATCGATGGCAACCCCGATTTGATCGCATGAAAAAACACGCTCATTTTTACAAAGGTCTACCTCCCGAAGGGGCTCTTGTTAAATGGTTTAAACCTGAACATCATGGTATACTCATGATTTAATGGAAGAATCTGGCAATGATAAACGTGTCTTGGATTTATTTACGAAAGATTCTCACCATCGAGGTATTACCGCTCTTTATATTACACAAGATCTTTTTCCACCGGGCAAGTTTGCGAAAACAATTATCCGCAACGCACACTATGTGATTTGTTTTAAATCGCCCCGGGATAAGACAGGCATTCGACATTTACTGCTCCAGGTGTACCCTGAAAAATGGCGTAAAGTTCTCAAATTGTTTTTAAAGGTGACCTCCCTTCCTTTTGGGTATTTTATGTTGGATTTACATCCTGCCTCGGATGACTGTTTTCGCATTTGGAGTCATTTAACAAAAGCAGAGGGAACAACACGCGTTCATACCTTCGACGAAGATATAAATAGTCGCTCACTCTCAAACAAGCGCAAATCCAAACATGAAATGAAAAGGACAACCAAAAAGAGGAAAAGGTAAACCAGGGGTAGGAAGGCAACGAGGAGGGATTGCTCCTATGTTAGCCGCAGCGATTCCAGCTTTAGTGGCTGGAGGAAAAGCCGCAGCGATAGGAGGTTTAAGTGCATTGACGAATTATGGCACTAGGAAAGCAATCCAAGTGTTAGAGAAAAAGAAGTATAAAAGGAGGAGACGCCAACCAACACGAAGAAAGAAATAAACATGAGGGGACGTATGACCAGAGAGAGTCATTTTTTAAACGATGTGTTAAAAGAAGCCAACCAAAATAAACGGCAACAAAAATTACGGTATGCGAATGCAGATCAAATTAATGCTGTGAGTGAGTTAGTGATGAACACGTTGCGTGGGAGTGTCAAACCTGGGAGAAAAACAGTGAGCCGTTTAAAACCGTATCGTCAATCTCTCCGAGTCATTGCCAACCCTCGTCAGAGTACAAAAAAGCGCAAACACTTGATGAGTACACAGATAGGTGCTGGGGCGTGGAAGGAATTACATCGCTGCTATCACTGTGCTAAAAGGCAATATCGCTATTAAGTCATGAAACGTAAAATTTTACAACAACTTCTTTGTGTATTAGACTAATTGCTTCTACTCGCACAGATGATCAAAGAGTTTCGACAAAAAGTCAAAGAGAGATGCAGACCCAAACAGATATAAGGACATGATTTGACTGTTATTTTCATTAGCATGCATGGACGGTATTTCATCCACACCAATTGAAAACTCAGTGCAATTTTTACGTTTGCGAGATAAATACAAATCCAATCTTTTAGATGATAGCCGTTTAACCAAAGCAGCAGGTTTAGCCGCTCAAAAAGAACTTTTGTTGGAGAGTCCTGCGCCGGATACATGGAAAGAACCCCGTTTAAAATCAGTCAACTGAGAATTACAACAATGGGTCAAGAAAATTCGTCAACCAGGAGGAACGCGAGGGATAAGTCGCGATGAAGACGACAGTGATGAGGATAAAGGAAATTTAGCCGTAGGCCCATTACAACAATTTATGGGAAACATTTCAAAAATCAGTAAGGCTATAAAAAGGAAAGCCGAACCGGTGACCCCTCAATCAGTGTTACAAACACCTGTTGTCAAACAACCTTCTTCTGCCGGTAAAAAACCTAAGTTGACCTTTAAGACTGGATCCAAAGTAAAGCGGTTGTTACCCAAGACCCCTAAAAAGACTCCTTCATCTGGTTACAAGACCCCTAAAAAGAAACTCCTTCCCCTCCTTCCAGTGTTTTTAGTACTGCAGAAGAAGAAGAAAGCTCAAGAGAGTATTAAAAAATCGTTTGACAAGGTTAAAAAAAGAGCTCAAGAAAGAGCCTTAAAGAAACTCGCACCTGCTCCAGGTTGGAAACCGTTTGGGACACCGGCGAAAAGAAGATTGGATGAAAAAGACTGGTAAAAAGAAGGTTTGCAGAAAAAGACCGTAAAAGGGAAGAAAGTGGAGTCAGCGTGGAGGCAAGTTGGATATTCAGAAACTTATTGAAAAAACAGGCAAAGAGTTTCATTGGCCTAAAATGAATTATACTTGTCCAGGCACACATTTGGAAAAAAGATTGAAGCGGGGGGGTCGAGGCGTCAATCGTTTAAACGAGATTGCCCGAATCCATGACATCGATTATTCCAAAGCGAAAAATTTACACGATAAGTGGAAATCCGACGATAAAATGATTCTCGTTTTTTACGAAACTCCCAGGCAAGAAAACCAAACAAGAACGGATAGTCAAAACCATTATGCAAGCAAAACGCAAACTCAAGCTGTAATTCTGTTTGTTATTGACTTAATAAAAATTTGAGTTTACAATTGAAATGATGTTATTCTTAAGACCCCAAAACCTCTAAGGTCCCTAAGGCCCCTTCCCTCTATTTATACGAACAGAGACCACACAAATAATTTGAGTCGCGAACTTAGTTTATTATGTCATTTCACCTCTCTTCGATGAAACCATTACAAATCCTACTCCTAATTTTATTTCAAAACAAAGCATGCAAATGTTTTTGTCGGGGTTGGCGCCTCCATGCTACCTTACTACCGAAGAAAAAAAACTATTTACAATGAAAGAAGTTGGCGCCACCATGCAAACCTTACTTCACTTAAGAAAAAAATCTAGAAAAAACTATTTACAACGAAAGTAACAGTTCGACTTCTCCACCGAACCAGTTGTATCCGTATGGTGTGAAGACACGGGTAGAGGGGTCAATGACTCGTTTGTCAAAGACCAAACCATACTTTTTCACTCGTTCTGTGAGTTTGATTTTCTTGGTAGTTTGGTCTCTGTCAAAGAAATCAGGGATGGTAATCGCCATTTCTCACCGCTGCTGCATGGGGTGATCCAATTCTTTGAGGATGTTATCCCGCATGGTGTAGTAGTTAAGTATCTGGAGCGTCTCGTAGTTGAGTGTAAACCCACGCACCTTACACTCGACCTTGCCTTTCTTGGTGAGATAGCCATAATTTTTCGCGCCACCACTGCAAAATTCCACGATCGAAGCTCCACCAAGCTCGTCTGTGAACTGCCCGAGGTATCGCCCCAACGGCAACTTTTCTTGACCCGGTTTGGTTTTGTAGATGACCAAGTCTGTATCATAATACAAACACCGGTCACCTAGAAAATCAAGCGCTTCATACAGCTTAAGGCGAGCAAGAGATGTCATGAAGGCCGCGACGAACACGTTGGTTTTAAAGCTGCATTCATATTCCTCTTCCGCGGTGGTTGTCACGATCTCCATCACATCTTCGGAACAGATACGTATGGCAGAAATTTGAAATGTTGGATCATCCAGGATCCGGAACAAATCAGCTGGTTGTGTGATGCAGTGGGTCACCGGTTTATTTTGGCGCACACCAAATTTGCCCCATAAACTGAAAGATAGAAAAAAGAAAGAAAATTATAAGTTTGTTATTGTTTTCTGCGTGGTCCGCAGATTATAATTTTTGATTTGTAACATGCATACGCAAATGCACAAGTCAAACCATTTCGCGAACTGAAAAATGTAGTAAAACACAGCAAATAGATTTTCTTAAGTGCATACTTTTACTGCAACTAAAAAATCTTAAGTGTGGAAAAAGTCTGCAACTAAAAATTCTTAAGGTCCCTACATCAGCCTACATCGGCCTGTCTTCGTTTTATCGCCGTTTCATCCTGGTTTCATCGTTAAACGTTTTGGAAAAAATGTTAACATAACTATTTACCTGTTCAAAAGCATCTTCGCAATAGAGCTCCGGCCAGGTTTTTCCGCTATATTCTCCAGCTTAATGCCTTCATGATGTTCGTAGTCTCGGACATACTCTGCTTTCTGCTCCTCGGTCACGCACTCTTTAGGCCAACCGGCGCTCTACTGCTTAAGTTTCAACCACCAAACAAGCCAGTACATCGGTTTTCTTCTTTGGAATGCCAGACTTCATGCATTTTCTGGATTTCGTATCCTTTTTCTACTGCTGTTTGCAGTTCCGGAGTACACCATGTGCCGTGTAACATTCGCTGTTCACGAGTGTGACCACACATATTGCTGCGTTCTAGGAGCGGTTTGGCCATTTCTTCTTGGACACACGATCTGCATAAAAAAGGAAAAGTAAGTTTGCCGCCCTCCCTCACGGGGAGAACAGGATGAAAGAGCCGCTCAGGCGCAAGGATGTCGACCTGAGCGATACCAAAATAATGGAAAATATTTTGATCTGCAGGGTTGTAGAAAATTTCTGGAAAATGCACAAGATAAGTTCCATATTTGTTGATCGAGGGATATAAAGAGGTGAAATCTACATATGATATCTCTTCTCCCTCAGCAGCTTTGGCGTAGAGGGTTGTGGCGTCGGTACGTCCACCAAAAAAGGCATCTCGTGGTTCGAGCGGTGGAACTAGCTCAAAGCTTTCCAGGAAGGCTTGTAGTTCTGGGTCTGTTTTTTTCTGCTGGGCAGACACGTGGCTTCGTAGACCTCTTCGATAGTTCGGTCTAGATGGCAGTGTCTTTTCTTCTGACGGTTGAGGGGGAAACAACGTTTACAACCATGAAAGATGCATCTGTGATACTCGTACACTGTATTGCTGACTGCATGATAACCATCCACATTGTAGGACTGAGCAGGGGTTAGAACACGGGCTTTGCCATCCAAACTGTTTCACACATGCCGAAAAATAGAAAAATATACATTTGTTATTGTTTTCTGCGCGGTCCGCAGATAATAATTTTTTTGATTTGTAGTGTGCATTTGCGTTTGCACGGTACAAAACATGTCGCAAACTTAAAATTGCAGTAAAACACGGCGAATAATTTTTCTTAAGTGCAGACTTTTTACGCATATTTCCCATAAAAATCACTGTAAAATTTGACTTGTAGCGTGCATCTGCGATTGAACAGTATGAAACATGTCGTGAACTTAAAAATGTGCTAAAACACTGCAAATGAATTTTCTTAAGTGCATACTTTTACTGCAATTTAAACTTCTTACCTGAATTTCACCGTTCATCTTGGAATTTTCAAACTCAAGCCATTGCAGGGCCTCCACACTTTGATTCTGCTGGTTTTGGCGCCACCCGTTTTTGGGTTCCAGCGCGATCAGGTCTCGAATCAAAAAGTTCTTTCTCCACACTTTGTTGGCTGTACTCGCGATGGTAACACATTCGATCACTGGATTAATTCCAGTCAGTTCTACCATTTCTTTTCCAAACGCTTCCAAGGACTGAGCAAGGACTTCGACATCGCTATGAAGATAGGCAGAGAGTTCTTTCTGAAAATCAAACACAGCATTGCTTTCCACTTGTTCTTTGTGCCATGCGTAAAATTCTTTACGTCTTTTCTCTGACATCCTTTCTGGGTGATAGTCCTCTGCTGGAGGATAAGGGCCCACGTACTCATACTTGTCCTCGCGTATCCACGAATACGTGAAGAATCCCTTATGTAATTCTTGCAAATTGAATGTCGCCGGTAATTTCTCTAACGAGTATTCCCCAGTACGTGATGAATCCATTATGTAATTATTGCAAATTGAATGTCGCCGGTAATTTCTCTAACGCCATATTAAAAAGATTTAACGAATCACAAAAAATAAGGTTACTGCACTCGAGCGACAAATACTTGGCTCCCACACTCAACACTTTCACCACCTGGTAGCCCAAATCATACAAAGCATGCAAAATAAATGATGAATCAAAACCACGCATATTGTGAGCATACACATAGACTTTGCGTTCTTTACCGTCCTCCGTGACAGTTCTGGCTTAAGCGTCACGCAACAAATCCATGGTCGTTCCCGCTTCCTGATAACTACTGATCTCACCCAGATATTTCCATCCAACTCGCACTACTTCAAACTCTTTGATTACATTCTCTGTACATTCAGAGTCCATGACACAAATCATTGGTTCCACCTTTTCTTTTCCTTCACTGTCTCCTTCGTTCTCTGCCTCTTCAAATTCCATCATCCTTTCTTCGTCCGCATCCTCTTAGACCGTACGGGGGCCCCACTTTGTTTTGTCTTCGTCCACAATGGGTTGAATAAAACAACGGTGATTGACATGAGTTACTTCTTTACAGTTTCGGCAAAGAGTGTGATAGCAGCGATGTTTCTTTTTGGGATGGAACTTGTAAGTTTGGCAACATTCGTGACACTTTTTAAATCGGCTGCAAACACTATTCGCTCCTCGTTTGTGCGCGTCATAACAGTTCTGTCCGTAAAACTTTCGATTACATTGATCACAATAGACTTCTGCTGTCACATAGGTCCAAAATTAGGACAAGTTCCGTTCGTTCTTCTGCAGCTGATACAGTTCTGGCCCCGGCAATTATGGTTTTCGCCCGTCTCATTGCTGTAGCCTTTCTCGCGGTGATGGCAATAATAACTTCTGTTTAACAGGGCTGGAATGCTACACAGACCGTGAAAGTGATTTTGTACTTTGAGTAGGCAGATTTTCTTGGGTGCATCATTGTAAGTGTGGTCTTTGAACCAAACATGCCTCGTTGTCCTTCAAAGACAATGATCTGATAATCTTGAGGACCTAAATGATCTTGAAACTTCTGCAATTCCTCGAAACCACATGGTCCCTCGGCTACCCCGGCTTCTTGACAAAGTTTATGTGCGAGATAGCGTTCCTGACCGCTACTTCTTTTGATGGTCTCATATTGTGGATTTCCATCAGCAAGGGCTTGCATGGTGACGAGGGCCCACGAGGTGCAAAGCTCATCTTTATTCTTAATTGTGATAAGGCATTTCTTCTTTTTGAGCATGTCTTCATAAGACATACTGCCAGGATTTTTTCCTTTACGCCCACTTGCACGCTGACGGTTCTTAAAAAACAACAGTTCAATGTAAAATTCGCCACTGGTTGCATCGAAACTCTCAGCTGAGTTTAATTGCTTGGCTAGTTTATCTAACCAATGTTCGGTGTATTCGCTGCGATTAAGCCACTCTTCTAACGGAATAGGTCGTGTACTGGTCCATGTGTGTGTGCCTGTACTATGGTGAACAGCCATGGACATAGACAAATCTTCAATGCGTCCAAGTTCATTTCGGGGATCACGAACGTATTTGTTCAGTCCTTGAATCGTTGCTTCAGTAATCGCCTCTCCCTGTAATTCACCATTGGGAGGACGCAACTGAATTAACCGGGAGCGAACAGCGTGCTGAACCGCTACACCATCTCTCCATCGCTGCATCGGACCAATGTGTTGCATATTAACGGCAAATGGCCGATTTCCACCTTGCTGATCTGCTCTGCACGAAGCGGCTAACAGGTCAAATTCGTCGTTGGAATCCATCAGTTCCTCTCCCTGACTAGCGGTCCATTCTAACTCCTCTGCTAAAACCTCTTCTAAGCCATCATTCTCTATAAGCGAACGAATGTAAGGATCCATGTTACGTTTTTGAAAAGGTTGAAGATCGTTTGGATAAGCTCCGCTCAGTAAGACAGTAAAAACTGAATGACGCTTTCAGAGATGTGACTTAGTTAAATTAGCTGTGGAGCGCGTGCTTCGAATTTCATTAAGTCATAATGGACAAGGAACGTTCAAGGTTGCCCAAGACTGCCTAATTACTTATTTTGACTGAGTCAGCTACAATTGATGTCATCTTTGTTCTTTTTCTAATTAATTTTTTAACTGATCTATCTATAATTAATGTCATCTTTGTTCTTTTTCTAATTAATTTTTTGGCTGATTCAGCTATAATCTTTGTTCTTTTTCCCTGAGCATTCATTTGACATTCTCAGTTCATTTTTCAAAGAAACCCTCCCCTACCTGAGCGTTCATTTGACAATCTCAGTTCATTTCTTTTTCCCAAAGACACAAGTAAATTACACGCAAACTTAACTTTATTTTCATTTTACCTTCCTTCGGTAAAATGGTACAATAACTTTCTTAGTAACTGCATTGAGAGGAACGTATTTAACCGCTAGTCGGCTAAGTCCTTTTCAAAGCACTTTTTTCTTATTCACAAACTGGAACATATCAGAACCCTAATGGATCTGGTCCAAAAAGTCATCTTGATAATCTCGAAAAAACTAAGGAAATTCTAATTTTAAGTGAGCGTATGTTCGCTCAAAGCGCTCGATCATTGATTCAACATGTGGAAAAAAAGGGTCGTCAATAACACCTAAATCATCAATGGTTACATTTAAAACAGTGATACGAAAATCAGTTTTCTGTCTGTCAATTTCAATCCACTCCGTAAAAGGATTACATGGTAAAAAACGAATATCTTGTAAAGCTTCTCTACAAAAACAAACCAAAAGATTGCATCATTCTTTGTTCAAGCGCTCTGCGTCTTTGTAAAAACATTTGTACGCCTATATAACTTAAAGATTTTACGGTGTTCCCTTTCAAAATCAACTCTTTCATATCTATCAAGCCGTATTTGCCCTTCCACTGTCAATCCTTCGACACAAATTCTTAGAGATCGTGAACAGGTTTCTCACGCAAAAGAAAGCCATTGCACAGAGCTACAACAATGTCGCTTCTTAATTTGTTGCAAACATTTTCTAAAAAGAAAAAGAACTTACATCAATTCTAAGCGTCTACGAATAGGTGTATAGTAAAAAAGTCGAATTAAACGCGCCTCCTCATTTTTATCTACAAATGCTTTTTGACGTTTCAAACGTAATCCGTCTAACGTTAATCGTGTTGTCTTAATTCTTTTACATTGTGGACATCTTGGGTCTTCCCCATAGCGAGCGTACTTAGTGACGACCCATTCGGTTTTATGGCAATAGGTATTCCATCTTCCTACTTTCAGTTGATTCAAACAATTTCTAAAACATAATCAATCAGCAAGCGCGTTTAAAAACAAGTTTTTATAAATCAATCTAATCGAATAATTCTCTACGAATAGGTGTATAGTAAAAAAGACGCATCAAATGTGTCTCCTCATTTTGGTCAACTTTTTGTTTTTGCCTTTTCAAACGTAATCCGTCTAACGTTAAACCCGTTGTCCTAATTCTTTTACATTGTGGGCATCTTGGGTCTTCTCCATAGCGAGCGAATTTAGTTGCGACCCACCCCGTTTTACGGCAAAAGGTATCCCATCTTCGAACTTGCAGTTGTTTTAAACATTTTCTAAAATAAACATAAACATGGGCGTTTTTTAAAAACACGTTTTTTATAGTTCAATCATACAGCATTTGCTCTTCACACTTAACCATGTGCAGTCTCTAATCCAAAACAGTGATTCCACAATTGGTCTAAAAATGCAACATTTCTAGGGTAAATTTTTGAGTTTGAAAACCATGCTTCGATAAAACACAAATCTTCATATACATACCTGAAGTTTACGCGATGTTGTTCTCTATATCGATTTCTGTCCTCGATATATTGCTGCTCCTGCAATTCTTGTGTGATCGGGTGCCAGGGCACAAGGAACGTTTCAGCCATCAATCCCTTATTGGGAACCGCTTCAAATGCCAATTGCTTTAGGGTCTTCATCTTCAAAAAACAGCAACCCAATCTGATATCTTCACACGGTGATGAGCAGAGTGAAGTGACTTTCCCAAATTCACCTTTTCTTTATGCTGTTCACCACGATTCACGCTCATTGGTGCGGTGACAACAAATGTTGAGCGGCAAAAACCAATTAACTGTTCGCCGTTCTTTCAAGTTTTAAACCTTAGCGGCTAAAAAAGTGCGCTTCGCTTTTAAGTTTAACCGTTAGCGGCAAAAACAAATACACTTTTCGCTCTTTTTCAAGTTGAACTCTTTTTGTTTTGCAATCAGTTTTAAGATGGAACAGAAAAAAATTTTATTTTCAACAATGGCTTCGCCTTTTGAAACCCAGGGCAGTTTTCTAACGCAAGAACAAGCAGACCATATTAACGAAAGACATGATTCTAGAAAAGAACATGTTAAAACAATCTAATCGTCTTTTGGCGAAACGGTTCTTGTAAGAACCACCACATGATTAAAAGTCAATGCCCAATACTCAGAAAGACTTTTTTATTCTTTCTTTTTCTTTCGTCGGGAACGTGCGTAGCGCACAGCGCTACGCATTAGTACTGATGTCAGATCAATTTTCAATACGTTTAAGCTTACGGGTTCGATTCTCTCTTTCTCTTTCAGGTCTTTCTTTTTTTCCTTTCTAAGACCCAGGAGCAAAATTATTTTAGCTGACTCAGCGAGTTATCATGCAAATTTGAAGCGAACATGAATTAGCATACGAAAGCACTGACTGGAACGCATTTGTTATAAAACTATACACACATTCTAGGAACTTTTATAATGCTCACGCTTTGAAGATGTCAACGACTAAAGAGCTCGGGGAAGCTTGGTTTGGCTGTCAAGGTGAAGTAAAACATCTTAAGGCTGTTTTAAAAATCAAAGAAACACACATTCTTACACTCAAAGAGTATATTCGAACCCTTAAAAGAAAAGAGATAAAGAGATGACAAAGAGAGAAGAGGAGAGACGCTGAAAAGAAAGAAGTGAAAAAAGCCAAGAAGACTTTGATCTATGATAATATGGTTGGCGACATTAATCTCTTATGCGCTAAATGTCAACGATATCTTAAAAAACTGTAATAAAAAACTTCTTAACTTCAGATCTTTATTTTTCTTTGAAAGGCTCGTAGCGGCATGGTAGCGAAATGGTGATCGCGTCTGTCCCACATGGATGATTGATGACCTTACTCCACATATATAAATTCCGAGGATCTAACCTTAGAATAACAACGAGTACCCGATCCTTTCCCGAGCGCTATCCGCCATCTTGAACTTTTGATTGACAACTAAGAACAATAGCCTTTAAACAATAGGCGGCAGCATCCTTTGATTCCTAAACTAACAAGGAATACTACTTGGGACTTGTATAAGATTGTTTGCAATGTAAAAATCTGTCAATTAATTAAAAAAGTTTGAATTCTCATGGTCATGTGACCTCGCAATACCTTTTACATCAAATTATGGTGATTTCCCGAGTTTAGTCAAAAGTGGTCATTTTCGGTTTCTTGTAATTTTCTTTGATATTTTTTTCACATAAAGCATGTAATAAACTACAAGTAAAGCAACAGAAACCTTTTTACCACTATCAGGTCTGTATCTCAGAGAGAAATTAGATAATCTGGATGAAAACTAACTTTTTTACGAATTTCTTAAAATGGAACCAAAGAAACAGTATCAAAAAGAGTAAAAAAAATTGCAATTTTTGACGTCCCTGAAAACATGTTTGTCTTTAACCAATTTATGCCATATTTTAATATAATCATTTTTAACATCTCAACTATACGTCATAAAAATTTGAAGCTCCCAAATGTAAGCGTCTTTAAGTTATGATTATTTTTTAAGATAGGTCAAAAAAGTCCAAAAATGGTGATTTCCCGACAGTTTGCGTCTTTCGGATGGCTTGCGCAGGCGCAAGGCATAGATTTACCATATATGTTCTTTTTGAGGCTTTTAAAAAAAATTATCCTGCTTAACCCCGCAAAAAACAGCACTGGTGATGTTTTGTTCGTAAAGGAGTATGAGTGTTAACATTTAAGAACTTAACTTTCCACTCACGCCACATGTCCTTTGGGTCTTGAAAGTTGTCTAAGACATCCCAGTTTTGAGAAGCAATAGGTGGGTTCATACTAGCTAAGTAAGTAGACCCTAAGTATGCCGGGAGTTCAAGTATACTTAAGAACCCGTATGCGTACTTACCCAGATAAGTGTTCATATTTCAAATTCTAAGTATACTTCAGGTGACAGAGCCGTCAATCAATTTCCGCGCCAACTCTGCAGCCATGTGCTTGAGTGCGCCAAAGATTTTAGCTTCTAGCTATCTTGCATCATGCAACCTCAAAAGGTGAAAATTGCTTTCGTTGTTTGGTTAATATTTTTTTTACAACATCGACAGCGGGCTATGTTACTTCACCAAGCCTATCGCTTTCTCGTTGTAGAGGAAGAATGTAGAATAAGACGGAGAAACCAATGCCGGGCTATGTTGATGTTTTTCAATCAAATGAATCAACAAAACACGCAACGTAGATGAAGAAGAGCTTGGCTTTGGCCACGTCCACAAAACTGGTTCCGTACTTTGTCAGCAAATCCAGCACTCAATTTTCTTTGGAAGGAACATTTTAGAGTGACACGCGAAACCTTTGAGTACTTATGTGATCTTGTGAGGGTGGACTTACAAAAGCAGCATACGAGGTTTAGATCTCTGGTCAGCGTGGAAGAAAGAGTTGGTCTTGCACTTGGTACAGGTAACAGCTATAGAAGTTGTGGATTGCAATTTGGCCTTGGAAAATCGACAGCGAAGAGTATTTGTAGCGAGTTCGAGCAAGCCGTTTTTACTTTGAAAGGCCGCTTTATAAAATTCCCTCTAACGATTCAGGAAATCAGGAATAAAATGGAAGAGTTTGAAGAGTCCTATGGAATACCACAAATAATGGGAGCAATCGATGGATGTCACACAGAAATAAATGCCCCACCAGACAATCATGAAGATTATTTTAATCGAAAGCAGCATTACAGTGTGAATCTCCAAGGAATAGTCGATTCAAATTTATAATTTATACATGCTACAGTAGGTTATCCTGGCAGTATACACGATGCGCGAGTTCTTAGGCAAAGTGGTCTTTATGAACTAGCAGAGAGCGAGCAAATTCTTAGCGGTCCAACCTGCAATATAAATGGAACAGAAGTAAGGCCCCTCCTAGCAGGTGACAGTGCCTATCCACTAACGAACTGGCTAGTAAAGCCCTACCCGGACAGAGGACGCCTGAGTCCTGAGCAGAGAAAGTTTAACATAAAGTTCAGTGCGCTACGCTCTGTAGTGGAAAGAGCATTTGGCACGTTGAAAGCTCGTTGGAGAATTGCGTTGAAAAAGGTTGAACAAAAAACGAGCACCCTAAAAAAGACTTTGATTGCTGCGTGCGTTTTGCACAACATTTGTATTGAAAGGGGAAACCTATATGAGACGGATGGCAATGATTCAGATGACAGTTCTGACGACGACAACGATGGAAGAATTGGTGTTGAAACTGGAAATGACATTAGAGAAGCGCTTAAAGCCTACGTGCGTGATAATTTGTAAAGAAACTAGTCAGCTTGAAGCAAAAAAATTCTTTCTTCTGATATAATTGTAATCAGTCCAAGCATACTTCAATAGCAGAACATAAAAGATTAGATAAGGTGACAATTATTTTGATACTAAATCTTTAAAAATGTCTTTGAAGCCAGCGAGTATTGCTCTAACAATGTTCTTAACTTTCTCGTAACATCTTATAAATCCATTTCTTTCCATGATTTCTGATAATTCCTTATTTCTTTGGAAAGTGTACTCAATCATGCCTTTCTTGGGACATTTTTTGAATTCACTAAATGCTTCACGAATCGCTAACTCGTCTGTTGAGTTTCATTTACGTTTAGAAGAAGTGGCTGAAGAGACTGAGTTAGTTGGATTATTTTCAGAGAATAACTCGTCTGTTAGTCCAAATATGACGTCCACTACCGGTTTTTCAGCGGTGACGGGTGTTTCGATGGTGTCAGTTAAATTGAGATTCCTTCTTAAGACCATTGCTCCTCTTTCTGCTGCCTTATTCAGATTGTCAATCATGTAATGTTTCTCAGCCGTCGCCACTGAATGCGTCATTAGAATGTGCACTGCACACTTGTCTGTATCCTCAGTTCGGTGCAGGGTAGACGCTGCCATCTTACGCATTCTTGTGCTGCAAACTTGGACGTTCTTCGCATTTTGCCACCATTCTGTCACTCGCCGGCTAATTTTTCCATCTTCAAAGCCCTTACCACTGCACTTCACAAACACATTGTCTACATCTTCGGCTGCAAACAGTGGTCGTACATGTGTTATGTAAGCCTTGATATTGTTGTAAAGGCTGTTACACATATGCAAGGGTGCTGGGCCCGACCGCACATTCTTGTGGGTGGGAACATGCATTATGTAGCCATCCTTTTGCTGCTCAGCGCACTCAAAATGTTTTAGGGTCACAGCTTCTAAAGGGCCAGGTCTTTGGCCGTTTTCAAGTTGTAACCAAACTAGCGTGCGCTGTTTCTTCTATCCTATGTTTCACCGTATTAAAAAATCCACCCCTTCGTGACAGGCTCCTGCTTTCTCCCATTCACGTAAATCGGTCGCATGAATATGGCTTTTTTTCCACACATTGGATTGACCTGCTTTTTCAGCTTCATACCATAATTCAATCAAATTGACATTAGCACTTTGTAAGTCTTTGAATAAAGCCATTTTAGGGAGAAGAGCCAAAGCAATCAACACCTTTCCATCCTTGTCCCGTTAACATTAACTGGGGTTTGACTTTAAATTGATAAGCCACATTACTAGCATAGTCACTAGTCACATCGCTTACGAGGGTTTACGTAAATATTCGACATGGTGTCCGAATGAATTCAATCTTTAGATCACCCCTCTATTTATAGTCAGAGACCAACACGCAACGTTCTAAGAGTCGCGACTTAGTTTATTGTACCATGTCACCTCCCTGTCGATGACATGTTACAAAGTTCACTTAACCTATGTTGTTCAAAAAAAGCATGCAGAATGTTCTTTTTTCGGGGGATGGACGCCACCATGCAATCTCATGCCCCACCTAATAGACTATAAGGAAAGCAAAAGTTCAACATCGTCGACAAACCAGTTGTAGCCATAAGGGTATTACACACGTGTAGCGCGATCGATGACGGGTTTGTCGAAGACCAGACCATACTTTTTCACACATTCAATTAGGCAAATATGCTTGGTGGTCTGATTGCATTCGAAGAAATTTGGGGTGACAATCTCCATGTTACGACGTTGATCTTGAGGCTCATCGAGTTCTTTGAGGATGTTGGCTTTCATCATGTGGTAATTGAGTGTTTAAATCCCCGCATGGTTCAAGGAAAAACCACACGATTTGCACTCGGTCTTACCGCTGCAAGTCAGGTACCCATAGTTCTTTGCACCGCCGCTCACAAACTCCACAGTCGGACTGCCACCCAGTTCGTCCGTAAGTTGACCTAAAAATTCGTCCAACAGTAAAGCCACTTGTCCTGGTTTCCATTTGTGGATCACGCTGTCAGTATCATAGTAGAGGACACGTTTTTTCAAAGTGTCAAGAGCCCCATACAACTTCAGGCGTGTGTGAGAGGTAGAAGAGCCTGATTATGCATCTAATGGCTTTCGAAAGCCTGCTTACCGACAGTATATTCTATAGCGTTTTGTTAAACTAGGTCGAGGAAACAGAAAAGTTTGTCCAGCTTGTGTTGTAAGGGTCATAAGAGAGGCATATACAGCTTTGGATGGACAGTATTTAGGATTCCGAAGATCATAGTGTAATTTAGAATGCTTAAGAAATTCATATCGTTAGTTTTATATTCCTCAAATGTACTATAAACTTAATTTCTTAAAATTTTCAAATAAACTGTCACGAAAGTTTCGTATGGATGTCTCTAACAACTGAATTGCATATTTAAGTTTCAATAATAAAGGTGCAGTGTTTGCCACTTAAAAATGAAAATAACGCCTATTGCAATCAGTCTGCCTTTGTGTTACCTTTCAATAAAAAGGAGACTCTTGACAACACAAAATAACCATATCAATTTCTTTTCAAATTGAACACATATTCATTGTTTGGCCAAAAAAAAATTAAACGAAAAAATAAAAACAACAACCACAAATTAAATAAACATGTATGTTAGTAGTAGACTAGGGTCAAATTTAACCCCCTTTGGTGTCTAGCAAGGTCTAGCTAGGTCTAGTCTATGACGTCACCGATTGTTATAACCTGGGGAAAGAGTGGATTCCCTTTATTAATATGTATAAGAGTGTTCCTGCATACTAATTTGGATTTCCTCCATACTAATTAAGTGCCTAGTCACTGCCTTCCTGCATATTATGTGCCTAGTCAGTGTCTAGCTAGCTGGGTAAAAATGCGTTGAACGTGTTTGCTCAGTTCGGTCTTTTGGCCACACTTCACTGATGCAGTCTCCTGCCTTTAAACCCTCTTTCCCTTCAAGCTTATTTCCTTCTGCAGTAATTTTCTTCAGCTCTCTCTGTCCTATCTCAGAACCTTCAATTGCTTCAATGAGATTACATAATTCCTTAATTGTTCACCCGGCAACTCAATCTTTGCTTGTTTGTAAAATCGCTGAACGTGTTTGCTCAGCCTTGATCGTTGTTGACGAATGTTCCTTGCACGTTAAGTTTTGCTGGCAGGAGAAAGGTATCTCCACGGGAAGTGACTACTTGGTGTTTGCCTCTTTAACTTTGTGGGTTCATCCAGGTTTTTTTTCTTCTTCACTTGTTTCTTCACGTACCTTGTGGTGTCTAAACACTCAAGACATGCTCGTTTCCACGGAGGGTCAGAGGCATTTAATCTTTCTTTCATGAGACGCGGAGGAATATGCCAAATTTTACACTTCTTTGAATGCATACTTCTCTTGGGCCCAGCCATAATGCGGATATTCTTGGGCTCATATCCCAGTGCCTCGACATCTTCCAGAAATCCGGGACACAGTATTTGATTAGAACAAAGAAGGTCCTTAGCAAGATAGACAATACCGCCATTTGCCGATTCTTGAAGTTTGCCTGACTTGATAATCACATGTTCATATACTGGACACTGTAAACTCCAAGAGTCGTCCACATTGACAATGATAATAATAATAATAATAATAACGCGTCCTCTATTGCTCAGAGCTTTTGTGACTTCTTTTCCACTATAGCTGGTGTTTTGAAGACCAAGAGTTTTCCGCTTTGCAATTTTGTCTGGGGTAAGCCTGTAAATTCATGTGAAACCACATCACCTGAACATTTTGTTTTTAGTTCAGTCTCCGATGATGAAGTCTTCAGAGAGCTGAGAAATCTTAAAAGAAATAAATCGACCGGCCTGGATAATCTTCCCCCTGGAATGTTAAAGGATGCAGCGACTATTATAACCAAGCCATTAGCTTACATAATAAACTTATCCTTGCAGTCTGGTTCAGTGCCCATGGAATGGAAAGCTGCCAAGATTATACCGCTTTTCAAAAGCGGTTCCATGGTTGAGCTTGACAATTACAGGCCAATATCTATACTACCAGTATTGTCTAAGATCTTGGAAAGGATTGTATATAAACAGTTGTTGTCACACCTCGAGAATAATGGTTTGCTGTCATCTTTCCAGTTCGGATTCCGATCTAAACGCTCTACTGAACTAGCGGTTACATATTTTACGGACAAAATCAGGAAAGAAGTTGACAATGGAAACATCGTGGGTGCTGTTTTTATCGATCTGTCAAAAGCATTTGACACTGTTAGTCATTCATGCCTTCTTAACAAGTTGCCGTCTTATGGAATTAACAATAAGGAGCTTCATTGGTTTACTGATTATTTGTTTTCTCGAACGCAATCAGTCCAATTCAAAGGTGCTTTGTCAGATGCCAATCCCATATTTTCTGGAGTTCCACAAGGAAGTATATTGGGTCCGCTATTGTTTACTATCCATTTTAATGATGTGCATACGCCTCTTCAGTCAACCTCAGTCATCACTTATGCGGATGATACAGTAATTTTCACGGCTGCTAAAGATCTGGAATCCATTCAAAGGCATCTCAGTGAAGATTGCCACAACCTGTCTTCTTGGTTTCGTGATAATGAGCTTGTCCTTAATCTAAAAAAGGGCAAAACTGAGTGTATGATCTTTGGTACTGCCAAAAGGCTTAATGCATTGAATGGAAGACAACTAGCCTTGACTGTAAATGGAACACTGATTAATACCACGTCATCGTATAAATACTTGGGTGTAAACTTGGATTCATCCTTAAATCTCGAATCACATTTTGACAAAATGTATAAAAGAGCAGCTGGAAGATTTAATTTACTCAGGAGAATCCGACCTTTAATCGACAAGAGCAGTGCTGAGAAAATCTACAAAGCAATGATTCAACCTGTTTTTACGTACTGTGGAACTTTGGGTCTCTGTTGGTCACATTCCCGTAAGAGTCGAATTGAAAGCATTGAACGTCGAAGTCAGAAAGTCATTGGTGGAAATTATCAAGTCCAGACAGTGGAGAGTTTAATAAAGAGGCAGTCCTGCCAGCTTGTGTTTGATTGTCTTCAGGATAATGTCTGTACCCCTTTTAAAGGATATTTTACAAAAATTGAACACAACATTAACACTAGAAACAATGGGTGTTCACTAAAACTTCCCAAAACCAAATTAGAATTTGGACGGAGAAGTTTTGCCTTTCAAGGGGCTCTAGTTTATAATACTTTACCTCGGCATTTAAGAACTGTAAACTCTAGGTTTCTTTTTAAGAGTAATTTAAAACAATTTTTTCAATAGTATTCCATAATTCATAACTCTTTTCAGTCTTGTAAGTCGATGATTTTTACAGATTTTGATTTTTAAATCTTAGATTTCTTAGTGTTATTTTATTCTATTTTCCTTTTTCGATTTTATTTTTTATTTTTTAGCTAATTATGAGATAATTACAGGACCCTTTTGATAACAGTTCTTTTTATTAGAACTGATAGGTTATCCTGTATAAATATTCGCGTTATTATTATTATTATTATTTCCTCCATATATAATGAAGTGGATAGGTTTACTAATAAGCATCACTCTACTACAATAGGAACAATAGGCTTGCCTAGACTTGCCCGGGCTCTTTTAACCCTGATTGGATAGTAGACAATCTATTATGTCTTTAACATAAAAGCGTGCTTTCCCTTCAGTATTTCCTTCTTGCAATCGCTTTGTTAAGGAAAACACAAAGTAAAGTAAAACCTATGTGTGAATGTATTGGTCATAAATTTTTATTTTATTTGGTGGCTCTTAAAAGAGCCGTTTTTTTCTTTAGAGGTTTGTTTTACTGGTTCAGTAGCGCATCCAAAAGGTCCGCGAGTAACTCGTTGTTCTTTTGTTGCAGTTCCAACGTACTCGTTAGCAGCGAGATCGTCTTTTCTTGCTTGGCCACTTTTTTCCAGAGATGTAGCTCTTTCGAATGATGTATGTACTTCGCAGGTATTGTTGCCATAAAATGTGGATCAAGGCGTACCTCCAACATCTTTAGTGTGACTTTCTCCTTCATTTCTGGTAATGGTGTAGCGGCCACCAAGGAGTTAGCGGGAAGAGACAAATCTCTCTCCACTTCCAACATTGCTTGGGTGATGTAAGCTTCTAGTTCAGGATCCATCGTTCACTGGTGTTGTCCTACTCAAGATCGAATAGTGAATGTACACTGAATGATGAAAATATTTATACCTTCTGATTAAACGACGGTTCACTTTAATCATCCTACCAACTGCTTTAATCAAACTACCGCCCGCTTTAATGTTCCTACCGCTATTCACACTACCACCCGCTTTAATGTTCCTACAGTCATTCAAAGTAAGTGCTTAAGATTAAGTGCACGTGCTTGCTGACTCAGCGAATTTGAATATCCTTTGTCTTTTTTCTACAAAACCATTGACTTAACTTGACCATTGGCTTTCAGGAACTGATCGTAGCTGAACCCTGGAGCGAGATAATTAGAGATGTCCAGAAACTTTAAAGAGTCTGTCTTGATACACATATGATTATTGTTCCTTTTCACAGTAAACTTGATGGGCTTATGCTTGATGAGGTACGGGAACAGGAATTCTTTGGAAGCATTCAGGTCATACTTTCTGGAATTGAAACCCAACACTGGCAGTTCTTCTATATAGGCGTTCAGTTTCTCCTCTAGTTGACTGAGGACTTTGTGGTCACTGACGTCCCCTGAAGCACCTACAATATCTTGTAACTCTTGTACCTAGTCCCGCGTTTGTCTCAGTTGCTGTCTTCTTTCTCTGTCCACTTCAATGTTCAATCTTAAAAGGAGACGTCTTCCTGTTCTTGTATTTCATCATCGAGAAAGGTGTGGTCTTCTTCATTCTATGGTTCAATTTCTTCTTCATCCTCGTCATTATCACTTGCCATTAAATCAATATCTCTACTTTGATCTTCGCTCTCTTCTTCGCCAGACTCTACATTTCCTTCCTTTGATGTCTACGAGTATTTGCGCTAATTGGTCTTCGTGGGATTCACTGTTATTCGGGCCTCTTGCAGTTTCAAGAGCTTCAAATACTTCTGCATACCTTTGGCGTAGCAGGGATGAACTTTTGGTGCTAATCGTGGTGCGGTACTGCACAAACTCTTCAAGAAGTAGGTCTGAATCTCCCTCTGACACGAAACATTTGGGTGCTTGGTAACCAGGCATGTTACTGCATACACTCACACTTAAGGGCGGACTGCCAGGTTAACTTTTCAGTGTTCTTTAATTCTTGCGCTTTCTCTTTATCAAAGTAACATTCAAAATCAAAGGTGGCGTGGTAAGGGAAGTACCGCCATTCTTCTGGTACCACAATACCTTTGTCTTCTAATTCTTCAAAGATAGTTTTCCGGAAATGGTAAGCTCCACCTGGGTACTTGAGCTGGACTTTGGCATCACAGGTTGCTTCATGTTGCCATAAATTACTTGCGCGTTTCCAGTACTTGCCACAGGTCTTTAATATACGAGAAATGGTTTTCGTACAAGCTCAAGTAAAGAGTGCTGGAGTAGTGGTGGTGAGAGCAGCGAAGCAGGTTGGCGGTAATCTCAGGAGTATTTTCTTCATTGTCTTCGTCTTCACTGTGACTCTGAGTAGGCGCGAGACTGTACACTTGAATATTCACTTCATACAATTTTTCTAGGTTGTCTAGTTCAGACAACTTGACTCCATGGAACTTCTTTTTTCCTAACCCCCCGCCTCGGTAATGTTGGTAATAGTACTGGGTATCTCTCTAAATTCCTCGTATGGCAACCATTGTAAAGTGATAGGCAGCGGAAGAAACAGATTATCTTCATAGGGTTTACTGGTTTTCACATTTTATTCCAGGGGTTCTATTCCACGGTTGTTTATGACCTACCCGGGGAGATGTTTTCCACGTCCGATTGGGTGATCCCTGATCTTCGATACAAACCACGTCACATTAGTGACCAGATCAGCCTTGTTGGTGTCTAGCAAGGTCTAGCTAGGTCTAGTCAATGACGTCACCCATTGTTATAACCTTGGGAAAAAAAGTGCCTTCCTCCATACTAATTAAGTGCCTAGTCAATGCCTTCCTCCATATTAATTAAGTGCCTAGTCAGTGTCCTCCTGCATACTTATTCGGTATAGGTTTACTATAGTGCGTCACTCTACTACAACAGAAACAATAGGCTTGCCTAGACTTGCCCGGTAAGTAACTTGAGCCCAGTTTTCGGACCATCTACTAAAAGGAAAATAAGAGCGATCACCTAGCAACGCGAGAAACGGCTTCCTAATATCTTATTTAGTGCTAAAACTCGGATATATAAACAAAAGATACACAAATTGGAGCTGAAAACGCTTTATTTCAAGTTTGTCTGACTATTACAGAGCCGTTTTCTCCCATCTATCTCGAGGACATGAAAAACTATTAAAGTCTAAACGTCTTGTGCGCCAATGGTCAGGTAATTATGCAAGCCCACCGTTGCATACAAATTAGCTCTGCAATAAAAACCCCAAGAGAGAACCTTAACTATTATTAATCTTTGGCCAAAGTGTTCCATTGGATGCAACAAGATTTGAACTAAAAATTACCTACAGGGTATCAATTTGCTGATTCCAATGACCGATGGCGACAATAATACGATCGATTCATGAGGGCAGGAATACTGGTGAGACCATCAAAATGTCCTTGATATTTTACTAAACCCATGCAATGAGGGGCTCGATTATACTGTGAATCCTTGAATAGAATAAAACATTTCGAGGGTTCAACCACGATAAGTTGGTATCCATGTGGTCCAAGGTAATCTTGGAATTTTTGCAATTCCTTGAACCCGCAGGGGCCTTCGGGAACACCCACTTCTTGATGTGGCACTTGCCCAGCGTTGTTGAATGGGTCTTCCATGTCTCAGATTTTGGTAATGGGACCTCTTGTCCACTTTTTCTTTCATGGTGACTATCGCTCTGGCGCAACACAAGTCATCTTTGTTTTGGATACGTACGACAAATCGCTTTTTCTTTGCCATCTTTTCCCAGGCAGTTTTTCCCGGATTTCCACATTTCCCCTTCTTTCCTGCACCACGCCCCAGGCTTTTCACAAGTGTGAGTTCCACAAGGAAACCATCCCTCTCTGGATCCACCACTTTGGTGGAATTTAATTTACACGCTTAATCTTCTTAAAATGTGCGAGCGTACTCTTTATTATTAAGCCACTCGTTCAAAGGCACATGACAGGCAGATTGACTCCAGACATGAGTAAATGAATTGGAATGAATGGCCATTAGTAATGAATAATCAGCAGGATTGATTTGTTGCTCAGCAACCACTTGCTGTAAACCTTGTCGAGTAGCTTCTGTAATTGCTTCCCCGAGTGGTTCGTTGTCGTCCGGTGTTCTTAATTGTTGAAAGGTTAATTGAAATCTTCTCTGTTCCACCACACTATGAAAGGATCTGTTTCTCCCGACTGCTGTAAACTCTGCTCTAAACAAGGGGTTGCCTCCTTGTTATTCAAAATGGCGTGCTCCCGCTAACAACACATCATTGCCTTCGTCCAGCATATCTAGAGAAAAAATAGAAAACGTATTAAACCCTTTGCAATTAATTTTAGACTAACAAATGTTTCTTTTTTGTTTATTTTCGCTTCGTTTCATTACTTTCCATCCATTTCTGCTTCATTCGGCTATTTTCGGCTTATTTCCACTTACTTCCGCTACCTTCGACTATTTTCCACTTACTTCGGCTACTTTCGGCTTATTTCCGCTAACTTCGACAACCTTCGGCTTATTTTCGCTTTATTTAATTACTTTCAATTTACTTACGCTTATTTCGCTGAGCTACGCACGTTGAATGACATCTTTCTTAGTCCCTACAGGCTTTGTTGAACGTTCTACCCTGCACGTTTATGATTTCTCACGTTTTCCTACACTATCTCTTACTTCAAGTCAAGTTTCGTGTCTTTCTATCTTTGACTTACCACCTCTTTCTGTTGTTTCAAGGTCGTTAGTTCGCCATCTTGGATTCTATTCAGGCCATTAATTCACGATCTTGCTATTGTTTATAACCATTAGTCGCCATCTTGGATTCTATTCAGGCCATTAATCCGCCATCTTGGTATTGTTTTCATAGTAATCCCTGGTTTTGTATTCGTGATAGAGTGCACGTTTTTCCTAGGTCGGTAAGTCACCGAAGGTCACACTGTGTTCGCCCTTGGATTTTTATTGGTGATAGACTGTGCGTTTTTCAATACCCAACAACAATTATTTGCATGTTGTTTTTCGTTTTTTTCCTTCAACATATATTTTGCATGTTGTTTTTGCTCTTCTCCCTACATGATTTATTTGCATGTTGTTTTCGCTTTTTTCCTGACAACATTTATTTGCATGTTGTTTTCCCAAGTCAATAGCTTTTTCAGTGTTATTTTACCATGCCATTTCTTTCTTTATTCATGACCTTAAATTACAAAGCGGGATGTGTAAGTCACCTACTGTGACTCGCCCAAAATTCTTCAAATACACGAAAATATAACAAAACACACTTTTGCTGTATTTGAGCTCTTGCGAATGCTGTTGCGTTCATATATTTCCAATAACTAGCATCTGTAATTTCATCAATACACAACCTCAAACCAACAATTCGTACAAAATGTGCGCACAATTCATCTTCTGTTGTGTTTTTCCAAAGCGTAAATTGGCACAATTGTCCGTTTTTCAATTCTTCTAAGGTTATTCTGGAAATATATAAATGCAACAGCGTTTTACAATTTTTAATGAAAATCAGAAAACAAGTTTACTCTTTCTACTAACTCTTCTGGATACTCATTAACATTTTGAAACAGCACATCTCTATCCAGAATAGTATTATAGACTCTAATAAATTGTGTGTTAGCTTTGAGAGGGTCAAACTCCTCATAGTTTTGAAATGTGATCCAGTTGTCTATAAGGAGATTAAAAACTCCTAATCGACAGTCGCAGTAACATTGTATATAGCTATACACCCACAGCGTAAAACGGCAACAAGGAAGCATTTCAATTCATACAGGGGTTTTCTAGAAAAGATAAAGAAAAAAGTCACTTTCATTAACTGCGTTCCTCCTCTAGAAAGCCCATGGATCTACAATACAATTTCACTACACAAGAACGCTCATTCTGCCAATTCATTTGCTGGCCTTTCAACGCCATTCTTAATCCATCTAACGTTAATTGCAATTTGAATATGTGATCACAATGACCGCACTCAGAAAACGAAATCCATTTACTAAATGGGCAATACAATCTTTTTATTCCCAATGTTTTAAATCCTTCACAACATGTCTAGAAAAACAAAATAAAAAAACCACATTGATAACCATAACACAATTAGGCTTGCGGACCAATTCAAATCTTTATACATTTCAATCCTCTCACGGGATGTTCTAAATAAAATTCAGAAACCAGACCGTGAATGAAGGTGACCAAGAAACATCAGGTACAAGTTTCAAAAGGATAAGGATATCTCTATAAACAAAAAATAATTCATTACACTTCGTTCACAAAATTCACATGTAAAGGAATAAAGAACATATCACAATTTTCGGGAATGTTCCAAGACGAAAAGAAAAGGTCTCCATGTTTTTGTTGACAAAGCCGCAAAAAATATCGACAGGCTATGAATCCCTATTTGTGTCTGTGTACGCTTCTATAAGTTTTAACGCAATTCTAGAGAGGATAATTGACAAGAAATATTTTAAGAAATAGTGGCCAGTCCAAATCTCTTATCATTCTAAGATTCATAAGGGTGTTTCTAAGAGCAAACAACACATAACTTTAGTACTTAAGCAGAAAAGATTAAACAAGCGTCTCGGTAAAAATAACTTTTATTTATTACACTTTACAATTTTTACACATTCGAAGCCTCCAACAAAGCAGCCTCCATCCAGGCTCATCAATTTCAAAGGCTTTGGTGCCTTTGGCTCTTAAGCTATACAATGCTGCAATCTGGTTTTTCAGCTGAAGATAGAAAATAAAGGAACTTTGTCCCATGGGTGCTAAACAGTTTGTACTGCATAGTAAATTAATGGCTGAAATGTTCCCTTCAATTTTGTTAATTAACATGAGGGAAATTTGTTATACTGGTAATATTTTGCATAACCAAATGTTTAAGATTTTTAGCCATAGGACTCATAATACTTTCACTTTACAATATTATGAGCCAACCATTCAAATTTTGTAGTGGGGGCTGGGTAATTTCACGGATTGGAAAAACATTCTTGGACAGAGTGCGTTAACACCAAAAATAATTAAGTCATATATTAACACCTAATTTAAATACTCAACTGACAATTATTAACAATTAACCTCTTTTGAAGAGAGGGTGAGGGAGAAAGCCAATATATATTAATTTTGTAAAAGCACTGAGATTCCTTGTTTATGTGAAATTCTTACAAAAGCAGTATATGTAAGACTTAAATAATATATGTATGCAACATAAACCAGCCATAAAAAATATTATTTAAAATATACATGCAGATGGAATTTTCCCTTCGGGTAACGTGCTGTTCACCGGCAAGGATATGGCTTGCGGTTATTGATTTTCAAAATGGTGAACAACAAAGTCGATCTGGGTCAGATAAGAAGCGAAGAAATCGTTTACAGTAGATTCATAAAGATCACATTGGGCTAATTAATCGTGCTAAGCGACAGGTATAGACATTTTTCAAGGTGAGACATTAAATAAGTGGTTCATTTATTCACACGAAACTTCTCTGGACCCTTTGCATTAAGCAAAAATTATGTTATCATTGTTGAAATTAAAACCCCAGACCAAAATGTTCAAATCTATACCCCTTTTCAGACCAAAACGGCGCAAAAACTCCCTCCCGATGAGGCGGCACATACCTATATGGCAGATATAGGGCAGTCCCCCCCGGGATTTTATCATCCCCTTTAATAATGAAATGAATCTC
>CALNXI010001716.1:65000-70000 GCA_942486025.1 Porites evermanni
AAAACTTAGACAGTACCCCCCTCCAAAACAAAACAAAAAATTAGTTCTAACCCCCCTCTGTTATGTTAAAAATAACGTCGCACTACCCTCCCACCACCCACCCACCTACCCACACACACCCGCCCCTCACCGCCACCATTACCATAGATGCCTCTAAGTAAATACCTTTTATATTGTCATGCTACTGTAAGCGTACGCTTACTTGTTGGATGTCGTCGTCTGGAACAAATAGTACCTCATATGAATGTTCAACAAAGCCATCCGTTTCGGAGTCATTTGCTAAGTACCGGGGTGCTTGATATAATGATAAAAATATATACAAATTACATAGACGAGTAAATTGAAAGTTCCTTAGATACGGCTAAACGTTCGCTAAGACCATGCTTAATATGTCTTTGCTTAGTTGATTCACACCTCCAACCAGCATGAATATCTAACAAGTCACCAGCTATTTTCCTACAAGTTTGAAGCCGCCCCAGACTTCATACTATGTGTGCCGTACTTAGAAATATCACTAACAAATGGCTTGATATGCTTCTTAAATTCCTCCCTTAAAGTGGAAACAGAAACACCCAAACTACAATGAAAATACTCCTTAGACTTAGATTTGACAATTCTGCGAACTAATGGGAACGCAGAGGAAGACTGTGGCAAAAGCTTAATCAACCGCTCGGTCACAGCTACAGGACAAGTAACCTTGCCTGCCCCAGCGAGAAAAGCAGTGTGGCCTTCCCTATACTGGTCGTTTTTGCGCTGAGGCACATAAACTGACATATGATCGCTATGTATTGAGACATCACGAAGTGCTATATTCCTAATCTCGTCAATGCGAAAAATGTCTGCAAAACCAACTAAAAGAATAAATAAAAAACGAAGATCGGAAAGTGAAGCGCTTGAGGCAAAATGCGTAGCAATCGCCTGTACGGTGCTAACCGACAGCGGCTTCTTAGGCTGAACAGGTCAGGCAAGCCTTTTTTGGCGCCTTCTAACGCAAACTTTACTAAGGGATGGCTAACAGGACAAGCCTCAATACCGGCCATTGCGTGGCCCCACTTAATAGCATAAAGGGCAGATTCTATAGAAGATACACCGATGTTATTTTCGGAAGAACGCTTAGCTAGCTCAGAGATAAACAGTGCGATATGCAAGGGTTTTGCTGGAATAACGGGAACACCAATCTTCGACAGAGCCCACTCGCGCCACCGCAACCAGCCAGACTTGTACTTCAGCACCGTGGAATGGAGTAACCATTAAAAGATTCAGTGTTACAAAACTAAAACTTCAATTCCTCTAGCAGAGCGGGTGGGAAGAGAAAAATGTGATCACAAGCCGACCTAGACTCTATAGCTAAGTACATCTGCCTAGTCAGAAGACGGGAAATAGGTCCAATCGCTAACGCAACCGAAATAATGGAACCGGCTATCCTGGCTAATTTGCGATAGGACGATGAATTGAATGGCAGAATTCAAAAGCCGCTTAAGCTTGCAGGCCTTCTTTTCGGGAATCTGAAACGTCATAGAAATAGTGTTGATCACAAAACCGAGCCACTCGCCAACTTGCATCGGAACCCAGTGAGACTTCTCCTGGTTAACAAGGAGACCGGAAGAGTCAAGTTCCTTTCGCTGAATAAAAGCTGCTGCGACGGCGGACGTCCTCTCTGGCTGGCTACCAAAACCGTCGTCGAGATAAACAAAAGAGTTATGACCCGTAGATCGCCAGCGCTTAACCAACGGGCACAACAATTTGGTAAAACAAAAACACGCGCTACTGAGACCGAATGGTAAAACCGCGAAAGTGAAATACCTAAGTACGCCGTTAAAGGGCCATGCAAAACCTAGGTACTTTTGGTGGTCTGGAAAAATATCAACATGGTGGTATCTAGATTTGAGGTCCCAGGTGAAGAACCAGTGTCCTTCTTGAAGAACCTGTGACAGCGAGCGAAGTTCCTCGTACTTAAACTTAAAACGAACGAGGTGACAATTAACATGTCTAAGATCGATTAGTCCGCAACTGTCAAAGGGTTAGTACAGCCATTGTCCAAAAGCTCTGAAATTGCGTGAACAACAAAGTCGGGACGCCTAAGAGCTGACAAAATATTACTTAAAAAACACGGAGCTGGATAACTGGCAAAAGGAATCCGATAGCCGTGCGAAATGGTATCGAGAGTAAACTGAGGAGCATCTAACGTGGATGCCCAAAAAGTAACGGAGGACTTTAAACGGCCCTTAACTCCTGCACACACATTGCCGGCACAAAATTCCTCTGAAAAACCAATAGGAAGCAAATCACACTCAACTAAAAAATGAGAGTCCTCCCCTTCATCTAGTCAGTCGCGGCGAAGGTTGGCCTTTGAAGAATCGGACGACTTCGAACAAAAAGCACTCAAGTGGCCAAACTCCCCGCACTATAAAAATAAAAACATAAAATATTGTCAATTAGCCTGATTAGCTGGAAAGGGCGAAAACATAATATAAAACAAAACGAAACTGGGGGTTGTAGGCGTTCACAGACCCGAAGGATGAATACGAATGAACAAGACACTTATATAACCGTATGCAAACTACTTAACACCACTTAAATACCGAGGCACAAACAGACACTATAATACACCTAATTAACCGTATACGAACGTGCAGAAAACAGATATCTGCTAAACTGCGTACCGCAGATATTTTTGCATTTCCTTAAAATCACCCAGCCCCATCCTTAAATTCATATGGCTCTCCCTAGTTAACTGATTCGTGGCTTACAAATTTATTGTTTTATTTAAATTATACATTTATTAACTGGAGCTACGCTTTTAGCCCTGGCTAAATCTATATTTTTAAAACTTGTTAGTTAAACAGGTTTTTAAGGTAATTGTTGATTTTTGTAACGTTTAATGAAATGCTTGCGCCGGACATTTGTTAGACAAGAAGCTTTGCGCTGTCTTGCAAGAAAATATCGTTGCTGACGTTATCTTACACAGCGAACAGAAAACGCGCACAACCGAAATGGCAAAATGAACAAAATGAACGAGACAGCCTCTTCACTTTGACATCAGCGCGGTTCAAGTGTTGAAGGGAATCCCTGGAAATTGGGTCAGCAAACACTTTACAAATAAATCCAAGGGAGACATTCTTTGATTTCGAGTGGTATAGTGTTCCAGCGTCAAGGAGACAGTACTTTTTAAGCCAATTCGTTACTTCACATTAACCGTAATACACCTTGTTTACCCCCCAAAAATTTTGCATAAGAATTGTTTTCAAGTTCTCTTGGGAGCATTGTAAATCCCAACAGGAACTGAAAACAATGCTTATGCAAAACTTTTGGGGGAGTAAAAAAGGTGTATTATGGTAATGTGAAAGAAGCGAATTTGTAATCATGTTTATTGATTAGTTGCATAAATTTACCATCATACTTCGAGTCGACACACCTCTGGCTCTATAAATATGATTGATTAAAACTTCATGAAAATGACAAGAGGACTTACTGTTGGTTATAAGAGAGATTAAGATTCACGTTCACCGCAAACAGCAAACGCCAGACTCAAGTTGAGAATTTTTCAGAATAGAAAATAAGCAGATAAAACCATAAAACCAGTCCCGAACGATTCCTGTGGTTAAAACTGACATAAAACTACTTATTTTTTTTTGTAGAAGCAACAAACAGTTAACGGAAAATAAGGGAAAGACTTGGTCACGTGGTACAAATTCACGTCTCCCGTTTGGCGTAAAAGTGAATCTTAATCTCTCCATTTTGGTGAATAATTGCTAAGGATTATATCTTTTGGTCGATGACCAATGCATACACTGTGAAATCTCTGAGGAGAAAATTAAAGGGTACTGTGGACAGTCATCGTCGAGCGCGCATCATCGCATGTGACAATAATCCCCCCTTTTCCGTTTATTGGGTGGGTAAATGAGAAATAGATGGCGGTCGCGCAACTCGCGTGCTTGTTGAAAGAAAAAAAAATGAAGGATAAAACATCTGGAGGACAGGGCTATGTTGTCAATAAACATGTAAGGATGAGCGGATATTGGTTAGCTGCAGTGTTTTGGGAAGTCTGCTTGCAGACATGTTTTCGGCTTCTTGAAAAGCTAGTTTACGATGCCTGAAATTTCTGCTGAGAGGTGAAATGATCAGTGTTCCACCGCTTTTTTTTTCATTATAAGTATTTTTATTTTGTTCTGCGCTTTTCTATTTGCTTGTCTGTTTCGAGTGGACAAATATAAGCCACGAGATAAATGTAAAACCTTGAAACAAAGGATCGCTTGAAATCATAGCTTTTAAAAATGTTCTTAAGTTATCAATATCGACATTTAAGGGATCGTTCAATAATCCAAAACTGAGGTAGTAATTACAAGAATTAATAACCTTCATTCTTAACGAGCAACGATGAAAACATCATAAATTAACATCGATATAACCTGAGATCAGGCTCTATTTACGTTTGGGTTTTTAAATAAAATTCTGGCGAGAAAAAACGACTACGTAAGAGAGAATGTATAGAGGCTGCTAAAATTGGGCCTGATCTCAGGTTAGTATCAGTGTTTTATTTTGTTTCAGTTGTTGATAATGGTCACATCCTGACCGAAAAGAAGAAAGGAAGTCGTGAGTAAATGGTGGAAGCTAACAGTTTTCTCTCTTTCAGTGTTTTGTGTCCGTCCGTTTATGATACAGCTCCTTTCCAGCAAAAATCTCGCGACACAGGCTCCCAAATTTGCTTACACGCGATTAGGCTGTACTTGCTTTTCCAGGCCCTTTGGGTGGGGTTTAACGTTTTTCCACATAGTAGAAATATAACGGAACTGTAGTTCTTTCAGTATTTGCTCTATATTTTAGTTAGCGTCTCTGTAGCATATTGGTTTTTCTGTCAGTATTTTCTTTGTACTGTAGTTATAGTTCTGCAGCATATTGGTTTTTGTAAATGTCAAGCGCGTGTGCGTTTTCAATAAAGTTGTAAAAAAAACAAACAAAATACAACGAAACTATGACATCAGGGTGTCTGACCTAGAAAT
>CALNXI010001716.1:80000-91253 GCA_942486025.1 Porites evermanni
CCAGTGATCGTAGCACAAAGACAAACGACCACGAACCGAAGGGCTGTTATATTGCCCTGAAGTCAAACATACATACATACATATACTTTATTTATGCTCGAAATTTACAGAGTAGCTGTAGAGCTAATGTATTGGAGAAAATAAGTTAAAATAAAATAAAATATGCTATATTACAATTTCAATATTATTTATAAACGATATACAACATTATGCATGCGAAGGGAAATATAACTTGTAAATCTACTGTGGAAAAGCTTCATATCTGAGGATCTCCTGCTTGAATTCTAGAAAATTTAATGTTTTGTAAGTGTCTGGGAGAGAGTTCCATATTTTTCTAGCTAAGTATGAAAAAGAGTGCGGACCGTAAGTCGTTGTTTTTGGGTTGGGAAGGGCCAGGATATGATTTCCGCGCAAATTGTAGGATGAAGACCGTACGGTGAACATATCTTTTAAATAACCTGGATAATTCGTAAAGAACAGAAACTTATATAAGGTGATCATGAAGTTCTGGAGGCGTCTAATGAATAGAGATTTCATGTTAAGAGCGAATGTCTGTAAAAATCGAGCAACCGGCGGCCACGGTCAAAAATTAAATTTCGCTCATATCTTGTCCATACATACTTATTAGTCAGTAACTAAACGTGGTGTAGTTTGTTTTTCAAAAGGCCGCTTGGATTTGGAGAAAATCGACAAAATCAATTTTCGTGGTCGGCGACTTGAAAACAACCAAAATTTGGCGCAAAATGAGGCGGTCTCAAAACTTCACTCGCACGCAAAAAAGGAAGAAAGCGCGGTAAAATATTCCCCGATAAATCAATTTATAAAGGGTTTTAGCCCGAGTGTGGCGGTTAATTCTTATCTTAACGATAATGTGGAAGGTAAACAATTTTATTTTAGTTTTGGTTCTTTTTCAACTCAACGAAGTTTAAATTTAGACCTAAAGTTGCGATTTAATTTTTAGGCATGTGCTACACCTTGGTTTTTCCTGAAACTCAAGCTATAAGTTAGCTAAACATTGTACTAAAACATATGTAAGAACTGGCTTGGGTAATTTAATTTGCGCTTCAGACGAACCTTCTGAACTTGACCAAATTTTGAATGAAATATGACACATTTGCATAATTCACCAATGGCTTGCTGTTGCCGAAAGGGATCATTGGCATTTCTTGAGAAGAAACCTGATGTATCTTTATATTACGATAGTTAATTTGCTAACATGCAATAGAAATTAACTTACCTTTATAGTTTTGGGCACTTGTTTTACTTTTTCTACTCTCGAGCTCCAAAATTCTGCTGGCGCTAAGGCATTTTGTAATTTGACCTCTAACGAGAGGTCATTGGAGATGGGCCAGGTTATTAAAATGTCACTCAAACCGAATGAGCGTTATGATCTAAATTCTTCAGGTGGTTGAACAAAATATTTCACGAGAAAAATATGTTTTTAAGACATTTTCGGCGATTTGAAAGATGTTCTTACCACTTAATAGAATCAGTTACAACATACAGGGAGGAAGTGTGAGAAGACAAGGAGTGGTGTTGCGTGACAACGAACACCATCCTTCGAACAGAAAACAAAATTGTTTATACATTTCTTGGATGTTTCCAAAGTTATTTGTTCAATTATACAACAACTGGAAGGTTGCATAGTCTGGCTGCCAACAGTACTTGATTTAAAAGTGTAAAGTGGAAGTCAGTTTTGCGGACACCTGCGCGTGTGATAAAAGCAATGACTATTAAGGAATTTGGAAAACATCAAAATCATACACCCTGCCAGTACACACGAACACTGAGTAGGTTTTAAACTTTGGACAACCTGGATAAATGATCTCGGAAGCGTTTTTTGTTTTGAGTGAAGAATCAATAAAAAAATCACGTTATTTCATATGTATATTTGGGGGAAGGGTGGCTCTGAATCTTACTTGGGTACTACCTAGTAAGACTCCGATGGAAAGGCCGTTGAGGGGATAGGAGAATCCGTAGAAAGGGTTAAGCTGTAACTCTTTCTCAAGGATGTTAGGTAAGCAATTCGCTCTAAACACTGTCTCCCCCTTTTCAAATGCTTGCACAGGCTAACCAGCATTAAAAACTTACATTAGCACACGCAACTAAGAAAATATTGCAAAGTAATTGGGGAAACGCGACCCAGGCAGGGCGTCCTTGTGGAGTGGTAGTTGACGTAGCGCTATTTTCAAGTCTACAAACCTCTCCTTAAGTGTGAAGACTTAAGGCATGAGTTTCAGTTTCTAGTATCGAATATATACAATGAAAGAAACCTGGGGTCTAGAACGCTGACCTGTTCGTCTCTGATTCCTTTACCAAAAGATATGTCAAAGTATATCACACAATTTCCTCCTTACAGCATGCTCGGCTACTCAAACAAGCTTTAAAATCCGACACTAAGAAGATATACCGCAGATACAGCAAGTTAAAAAACTGGAATGAAACGTGTTTACCAGTGGCTTAGGCCCTGACGTCTTCAAATTCACGATAAAAGGACACTGTTAAGGCAAAAGCATTAAGTTTACTTTTCCAGTAAATTCTGTCTTGCGGCCTTTGGCAACGGACCACAGGGGCCCGTTTCTCGAAAGTCCCGGTAACTTTTTGGGCCCGAAATCAAATATTCAAATCGAAATATAAAGAATAAGAGCGCTGCTCCTGGCTAGCAAACTACTCCATTTTGTTTCATTAACTGATAGTTTTATCATGTTAGATGCAAAACTATTAAAACCTCGATCTTTAATGTAAACGGAGACAGCTTACCGGGCACGTTAATTATTGGGACTTTCGAGAAACGGGTCCCTGGGGCCCGTTTGTCCAAAGTCCCTATAACTTTTCGGGCCCGATATCAAATATTTAAATCGATATAAAAGGAATGTGAGGAGCGCGGGTCCTGGCTAGCAAAATACTTCATTTTTTCATTAACTGATAGTTTTATCATGTTAGATGCAAAACTATTGAAATTTCTATCTTGCATGTAAACAACAACAGCTTTAGGGGCCCGTTAATTATCGGGACTTACGAGAATTGAACGGACCCAGAAGCGGATGTAGCCTCAATATCCGTTTCATTAATGACTGCCAGAGAAAGTTATGGTCGGAGACTTTCTTTTCAAGAGTTCTGATCATGAATTTCTGACGAGCCACCAAGTTTCAGTCTCAAGACTGGTACCAAAGCGCACACTCAGAAAATGGCAAATGACCGAGAGTAAAACTGAAAAAAAAAACTATGTGGGTAAAGAAAGTAGTGGTAGCGTTAGGCGATAGTTGACAGGGGCACCCAACGACAGTTTCCTCCTAAATACATTGAAAACCCTTTTAGGCTATCTAAATCACTAAGTTCTTTGCGGCGCCATATAATTATAACAACTGTTCTGTCATCCACAGGGCAACTTGAGTAGTCTTTTCGATCGAAATTACAAGGGCTTGAATATTATTCTTTTGTGAATTTTGAAATTTTTTCTGATTCCCTCTCTATTACAAGTTTTGTATTCGAAAGTTTTAATTCCCTTTATATGGAGGAAACCTGTCTCGTGTAGGAGAGTCACCCTCCTAGCCGAGCGAAAAAAAAACATTGGCCCAACCGGCCTTCGCGCATGCTCTAATTGTCTCGCCTTGGCTATGCGAGCCCTTTACCGATACGGATCGGATTTGATCTAGACGGTCGGACCGAAATGTCTCCTTCCATTTGACAAATTTTTTTTCCCTAGGACCAATGATCTGTATCCTGCTTACAAGCACGATAACCAAACTCGCGGTGGCTTTGGTTTGGTCTTTGCAACTGGAATGTACCTTCCACTGGGCACGTGGTTTTTCCGAAATTTCAAACAGGAATTTTTTTATTCAATAGAAAGCGCGTAAAGTGCCTACGGAGAAACGTTGGCTCGGCTAGGAGGCTGACCCTACCATTACAAAAGGGTGACTGGACAAAGTGGGTCACCCTTCTAGCCGAGCAAACGTTTTGTAATTTAAACGGTCCGCTATGTTTTCAGTAAGGAAATGTGTGAAAAGTTGCCTCTTCCAGGGAAGCTTAGCCTGAGATCATGCCCTTTCCCTATTAAGGGAAGCTCGGATGGGCGGGTGACCCTTCTGCTCGAGACAAATTTTCGTCATATAAGCGGGGCCTAAATTTTAATTCTTTACATTAATTTCAATTATTAATTATTATTATTATTATTATTATTATTATTATTATTATTATTATTATTATTATTATTATTATTATTATTATTATTATTATTATTATTATTATTATTATTATTGATTTCAATACAGTGGAACCCCGTTGATGCGACCAGCGTTGGGCCATAAAATCCTGGTCGTGATACCGAGGTGGTCGCATTAAAGAGGTCTTCAAAATGATAAAATGACTCGGAGATTTTCACGTCCGGGTGAAAGACTATGGGAGGTGAGCTGAGGCAAGAGGTGATCGTATAAACGGGGTAATCCCAAGGCGGGGTTCCTCTGTATATAAACAGACTGAAACAAGAGTTTGACGATCGAATAACCATGTTCAGATTAGAAAAAATATATATACTAAAAGATCATTGCAGAAAGTTTACGAAAACTGTTATCCAAAAAAATGGAACTTGCATATATGAGAGGAAAGACAGCCGCCTGATAGGTAATAACGCGTTGAAATAGCTAGAGGTTGAAGCCTGAAGTCAATCAAAGGCACATACAAGGCAACGGGGGAAAGTTGACGTGAAAAACGATGTTTTTGGACTTATTTAGTATGGTATGGAAGCACACTTTAAGAAAACTTAGGAAAAAAAGAAAAAAAAAACATGATTTGGATTGTTAGTAGCATAATATGCTACTTCTGGCAAGAACATTAAAAAAAGGCGTCGCTCAAATGGTTAGATTGGGAAGCCTGTGAATACTGTCACGCAACACTTTTGACCAGACTTTTATCACCAAAGAGGAATCGGCAGCCCGAAAGTTTCACTATCAAAATCGCACTTTTTGTGAGACCTAGAATTTTTAAATGGCAATGGATGTAAAAGTGTGACTGCGGAAAAGATAGGCCATGTTCTGTTTGAGGTTATTTTCACGCACCACGTTTCCTCGAGTTTTTGGATCTTCGGTTGATTAGCATGGGACAAGGCGCAATGCCAGTTGACAAGAACGGGAAAATGCATTTGAGGTAACAAAAATTATCGTTTCAGTTCAAATGTCTTTAATACAAGTGCGATTGTGAGTTAAGTTTCGTTTGGAGAGCCCAGCCATCGTGACTTGTCGAGCAACAACCAACCGACTTTCTTGAAAAGTCTCATATTTCAAGCAAAATTTATTCAACTTCAGAAGGTTCGTGTGAAGTACAAATTTAATTACCCAGGCCAATTCTTACATATGTTTTAGCACAATGTTTAAATAACAACTGGCTTGAGTTTCAGGCAAAACCAAGGTGTAGCACATGCCTAAAATATAAAACGCAACTTTCAGCCTAAATTTAAATTTCGTTTAGTCGAAAAAGAACCCAAACTAAAATAACATTGTTTATCTTCCAGATTATCGTTAAGATGAGAATTCATTACCAGACCAGAAGAAGAACCCTTTATAAATTGATTTATTGGGAAATATTTTACCCCGCTTTCTTCCTGTGTGCGTGCGAGCGAAATTTTGAGACCGCCTCATTTTGCCTCGAATTTTGGTTGTTTTCAAGTCGCCGGCCACGAAAATTGATTTTGTCGATTTTCTCCAAATCCAAGCGGCTTTTTGAAAAACAAACTACCCCACGTTTAGTGACTTACTTATGCCTATCTATGGACAAGATATGAGCGAAAATGATTTTTTGACTGTGGCCGCGAAATTTCGATTTTGCTCGATTTTTACAGACATTCGCTCTTAACTTTGCTTAGTAAAATGTCATATGGAGAGCTGTAGTCCTGTAGTATAAACCTAAGAATGCGCTTATTTAGGTTATCCACTTTGTCGGCATTGCGCGCACCACAGAAATGCCACACAGAAGAACAGTAGTAGAAATGTGGCAAAATAGAGGCTTTATAAAGCTTCAATAGCGTTTCCTTATTAATAAGTTTCCGAAATCTAAGCATTACGTTAAATTGATTATTTATTTTCTTACAGATAACTGATACGTGGTTAAGTAAACTCATAATTTAACAGCGACCTTATTTCTACTGCCTTATCAGGGTGATCTGAATTTGAACGATCATCAACAGAAAAGTCACTAGAGCTATTTGAAACAATGGAATTGACTACACCTTGAAAATTTTCTGAATCGCTGGCGGCTAGTCATTGGCCGGTGGTTCACTTTGCAGTGTAAGGCCACTGGGCCCTCCAATGTCCAGATAAGAGCATTTACAATAATTCTCCTAAGCAGGCTGAATGAGTACCAAGGCTCCTGAGACAAGTAGAACCTAGGAAGCTAAGACTGTTGCATAATGTTATCCCGAAGGGGATTGGGGGTACTCCTAGGAATCCTTGGTGGGGGTTTGCCGCCCGCTTCTCCGAATCCTGACCCTATTTCAGACCAAAACATGTAATTTTCCACACACGTTTTCTGACCTGGCCTCTGAAATCCATACCCATTTTCAGACCGGTAGGTGGTCAAAAACCCAACATTACAACAGGGTCCAGAGGAAATGTGTTTGTCGGAAAGGGAGGTTACAAATTTGGGGCCGATTTTCGAATCCCTGAAACTCAAATGGAAATTGAATGAAACTTGTCCTTTTTTCTACTGGGCGTCAGCGAGGATTGGCTTGCGGTTATTGATTTTCAAAATGGCGAACAACAAAGTCGATCTGGGTCAGATAAGAAGCGAAGAAATCGTTTACAGTAGATTCATAAAGATCCCATTGGGCTAATTAATCGTGCTAAGCGACAGGTATAGACATTTTTCAAGGTGAGACTTTAAATAAGTGGTTCATTTATTCACACGAAACTCCTCTGGACCCTTTGCATTAAGCAAAAATTATGTTATCATTGTTGAAATTAAAACGCCAGACCAAAATATTCAAAATGTATACCCTTTTTCAGACTAGAACGGCGCAAAAACCCTACCCGATGAGGCGGCACATACCTATATGGCAGATATAGGGCAGTCCCTCCGGGATTTTATCATCCCCTTCAATAATGAAATAAATCTCATTCTACAGGAAAAGTAAAGGAAAGGAAATTTGCTAGAAAATGGAAATAAGAATCGATGAAACTTACCATGTGGTGAGTTGTTGTCCTTAATAGGTACNTGGCTTGCGGTTATTGATTTTCAAAATGGCGAACAACAAAGTCGATCTGGGTCAGATAAGAAGCGAAGAAATCGTTTACAGTAGATTCATAAAGATCCCATTGGGCTAATTAATCGTGCTAAGCGACAGGTATAGACATTTTTCAAGGTGAGACTTTAAATAAGTGGTTCATTTATTCACACGAAACTCCTCTGGACCCTTTGCATTAAGCAAAAATTATGTTATCATTGTTGAAATTAAAACGCCAGACCAAAATATTCAAAATGTATACCCTTTTTCAGACTAGAACGGCGCAAAAACCCTACCCGATGAGGCGGCACATACCTATATGGCAGATATAGGGCAGTCCCTCCGGGATTTTATCATCCCCTTCAATAATGAAATAAATCTCATTCTACAGGAAAAGTAAAGGAAAGGAAATTTGCTAGAAAATGGAAATAAGAATCGATGAAACTTACCATGTGGTGAGTTGTTGTCCTTAATAGGTACACGAAGTTTCGGGTTAAATAGTCTCATTCATCTTTCTTGCCACTATACTATGTAAAAAAAATGGGGAGGCTATTTTTTATAAACTTCGTGTGCATATTAAGGACACCAACAACTCGTCACATGGTACGTTTCATCGATTTTTATTTCCATTTTCTAGCAAATTTCCACACCTAAACTTCGCCCCATATGTTCTCTATATTTACTCATTTTATGAAACCCGTACGTGACACAAATAATGAGCCTGTGTTACCTGTGATGAAAACGCTCTTTTGTCCTCTTAGCTTGTATGTTTGTTCTTGTATGAATTCAACCTATTTGCTTAGAAGTGAAGAGCGACGGGAAAGAGAAAGAGGAGAAAGGCAAAGAGCAAGAATAAACAGGCCAAAAGCTAGCGAAGAGGAATCATGTGGAGAATTTATGCAGCATCTGGAGACTTGTTTACTGATAGCTGAAGCTGACAGAGTTTTGTGTCACCTTCTTATATTTAAGCCGTCTTTTTGCACGGCATCTCCAAAATGAAATACAGCTGCTATCAAGATTCTTTTGTTATTCTTGGCTGGAATATGTAGTTATCCTATCGATTGTACAAAGGAAGTTTGGAGCGATATTCTTGCCTCGAGTTCATCTTGAAAAATAGCAAACACGGCGAATCTGAATTAAAACTTAAGCTTAAATCTGCAAAGTTTTCTTCATGGCTAAGGATTTTCTGAGACACTTCACTCTCATTCTCACTTGTCTTCGTGAATAAAAATTGTTGTCCTTTTAAATGTTTCATTTAATTATATTTCTTGTCTGGATTGTTTGTCAAGACTCTTATCGTGCTTATTGCTTTGCCGGTTTTTCTTTCCAGTCGTACATGAACATCGCTTGCAGGAGTACTCAAAATGCCGCGTGTATCAAATTCATATGGTGTTTTAGAAGTAAAATGCAAACGAAAATGATTCTGAGGCCTCTTCCTACTATTATTCATTCAAACACCAACAGCTCGCACTGCAAGTTTGCCGCTTGGCAAAATTCAGAACTTGCTAGGCGGACGGGTGACTTTGGAAAGTGAATTGAAATATGATTTTTCGAAAGTTTTTGCTCAAAGCCCATTATTGCCCTGCATACTGCATAACAGCAGAATGAACTGACTGAACAGTCCCGTCTAATGGTGAATTCTCCATATAAAAACGTTTTATGTTGTTGTAATTTTTATAATTTGTTGTGGAAGAGAAGAGCGTGCTTCGATTGTCCTGAATATTGAATGACTGCAATTATCTTGCAAGATTATTCTTTAAAAAAACTGCAGAATTATAAAGGCAAAAATGACATTGTCATATGTCTGAACGACAAGCAAACAACGCCTGATAGTTCTGTTTACCTCAGAGGTGATGTAATTAAGGCTGGTTTACGCGCTACCAGATTTGCAAAGTAAACTTGTAGCGAGCCACAAAAAATCCGGCCTGATATTTCATTTTGGCCTTCTTTTAGACAGACAAAACAGATAAGTTATAACTTGTAAATTGGCTGCCACCGAGGACTATATACACCTTATTCGATGGTTTAGCATATAATACGTACAGATATTTTGCGAGTTGCGTTGTAAATACGAGCAATGAGAAAAATGTCCGCTCGTACTATATGCTAAACCATCGAATAAGAGGTTTATTATTCCACTACAAAAAAATTGTTTTTTTGCAATTGGCTTCTATTTTTTTGGTAAGAGTATTCAGAATCATCCAGATTCCGCATGTGAGAATGATGTTAATAATGAGCAAAATTGATGGTAATGATGAGCAAAATCTTTGCGCGTATTATATGCCAAACCATTGAATAAGAGGTTAATTATTCTACTGCAAAAAATGTTATTTTGGCTTCTATTTTCTATTATATTTTGGTCCGCTAGTTCGTCCAGTTCAGCCATAGTTGCTCCTTTTGCATCCGCGGTATTTGCCCTGTTGTAAACTGGTTAAACCAGGACACTACAGTGTATTACGGTATCGAATTTTGCGCGTTCTCTTAACCTTATTTGGTAAAATGACATAACAGTGGAATAATAACGTGTCTTAACGGCCTTTATAGCATGAAATTATATTTCGGGACTGTTCAATTACCCTTATAAAATAAAGGCGGTGTAGGTGGGCAGTAGGTCATTTTGCTTGGGAAGAATTTGTTTTCCGCGCCTAATCTACTGTGGTCAAAGGTGATTGCCTATAACACTATTAACTCGTTGTAAGATTTAAGATGTTTCATTCTGGCACCGTTTCCAAATTATTTTTCTGCACTTACCAGAAGTTAATAGAAAAACAAGAAACGAAAATAGCCAACAAATACTGGAGAATATTGGATATGGCCTGGGAGTAACGCCATAACCCACTTTAATGATAGTCAAAAAATGAACATAGTTACAGCAAAGGTAATTAAACTAAAGCTATATGTAGGCGTACCAGAGTGGCCAGAAAAAACACCTGCCCAAAAAAACCCCGTAGGGAAAAAAGGACGGGAAATCTGGGACGGGCCAGACACATCTTACTTCCCCTGCCAGGACTCTATATATTAAATAAATTACTCAAAATTACAAAGTCAGCAAAAGCGAAAACCTAATTCCGATTAAACAATCGCCAACGAATATTGGAAAATATATAATGATATAATGATAAAAATATATACGAATTACATAGACGAGTAAGTTGAAAGTTCCTTAGATACGGCTAAACGTTCGCTAAGACCATGCTTAATATATCTTTGCTTAGTGGATTCACACCTCCAACCAGCATGAATATCTAACAAGTCACCAGCTATTTTCCTACAAGTTTGAAGCCGCCCCAGACTTCATACTATGTGTGCCGCACTTAGAAATATCACTAACAAATGGCTTGATATGCTTCTTAAATTCCTCCCTTAAAGTGGAAACAGAAACACCCAAACTACAATGAAAATACTCCTTAGACTTAGATTTGACAATTCTGCGAACTAATGGGAACGCAGAGGAAGACTGTGGCAAAAGCTTAATCAACCGCTCGGTCACAGCTACAGGACAAGTAACCTTGCCGGCCCCAGCGAGGAAAGCAGTGTGGCCTTCCCTATACTGGTCGTTTTTGCGCTGAGGCACATAAACTGACATATGATCGCTATGTATTGAGACATCACGAAGTGCTATATTCCTAATCTCGTCAATGCGAAAAATGTCTGCAAAACCAACTAAAAGAATAAATAAAAAGCGAAGATCGGAAAGTGAAGCGCTTGAGGCAAAATGCGTAGCAATCGCCTGTACGGTGCTAACCGACAGCGGCTTCTTAGGCTGAACAGGTCAGGCAAGCCTTCTTTTGGCGCCTTCTAACGCAAACTTTACTAAGGGATGGCTAACAGGACAAGCCTCAATACCGGCCATTGCGTGGCCCCACTTAATAGCATAAAGGACAGATTCTATAGAAGATACACCGATGTTATTCTCGGAAGAACGGATAGCTAGCTCAGAGATAAACAATGCGATATGCAAGGGTTTTGCTGGAATAACGGGAACACCAATCTTCGACAGAGCCCACTCGCGCCACCGCAACCAGCCAGACTTGTACTTC